>CABHPR010152844.1:14807-40350 GCA_902168415.1 Peromyscus melanophrys
GAACCTCCCCAAAGTTAGGGTTGAGGAAAGGATTTTGTTTTTGTCTTCCAGGAGAATGAAAGCTAAGGAATCTGAAGAACACTGGACAAATGAGACATCTGAAGAAAAGGGACAAATCATCTAGAAAAAATGTCCCAAGAAAACTAGTAAATTGGCCCATTGGTATATCACATACAAAATTACATAAGTCTTCCTAAATGTTTGTTTCTGTTGTTCTCTACAGTCACATAATAGAAATGGTCTTTATGTAGTCCCAATTCAATTAAAAATTAAAGCTAGCTTTGGAATTGGAACATGGCTCTTTCCTTCTCTAACCCCAAGCATGTTTGCTAAAAGGAAAATGTAAAAATCTCTGTAACATGTCTGTAGTGAGTAGTTGTTCCAGCTTTGATCTGGAAGTACATTGAGGTTTCAGTAACTGTCACACCTACAAGGCAGGGCCAAGACAGGAGCCCTTAAGCCCGGAGATCCGGATGTGCTGGCTCTCTTGGTTCCTGGATTCTGGACACTGGAGGTAGATTGAGCAGAGTTTTCCAGAGAACACCACTGGACTACACTATACATTTCCCAGACCCTGTAGCCTATCCCGTTACCCCATAAAATAAGCTTCCCTTTTAACTGCGTGGAGTTGCCTTAATACAACAACCAATATATGTCAGAAGAACTATTTCATATGGGACAAAAGAAAACCAAATTTAAGGTAAATTTGGAAAACCAAATTGCCAGTAATCTCATAATTCTTTGGTGCTATTTTTATTCTTCAAATTTTTCCTTAAGGTATGAATTTTATATCAAAATTTATAAGATTTATATACATATATATATTAAATTTTTTATGATATTAATGTTCATACAGAGTAATAACTAATTCTAGAAAAAAAGGCATCATCTAGCTGCCTGTACATGTTTTCATTTTTCAGTCTCTATCAGTTTTCTACAGGGAATCATGACCACACCTGACAGCTAATTTTAAGTCTCCAAACGATGATGGGGCCCCACAAGGACAATTCCACCAGTATGATGATAATACCACTAAACTGACAAACACATTCCAACACAACCCAAGGTCTGTAGCTAGAGTTTTTCTGGTCCTGCCTGACCCAACCAAGTTAACACACAGAGACTTATATTATTTATAAACTGCATGGCCGTGGCAGGCTTCTTGTTAAATGTTTTTATTTCTTATATTAACCCATTTCTATTAATCTATAAGTTGCCATGTGGCTCGTGGATTATCAGTATCTTAACATATTGCTTCTCATCATGGCAACTGGCAGTGTCTCTCTAACTCAGCCTTCCTGTTCCCAGAATTTTTTTTTTTTTGCTTGTCCTGCCTATACTTCCTGCCTGGCTACTGGCCAATCAGCATTTTATTTATACAGAGCGATATCCACAGCACTTCCCTTTTCTTTTCTTTTCTTTTTTTTTCCAAAAGGAAGGTTTTAACATTAACATAGTAAAATTACAAATAACAAAACAATTATCAAGCAAGAATTACAGTTACAATATTAAAGAAGATATCCTATCTATCCTATATTTGTGAGTCTAAGGTTTCATATCTAACTTATCTCTTATCATAACTAAGGAAATTATAACTATCTAGTCTTCAACTACATCAAAGACCTCAGAAGGATATAATATTACCTGAGAAATGGGAGAAGGACGCAAGCAACTTTCAAGAGTCTTGCAAGAGTGGACAGAGACAGCTGACAGCCTGGACAGTCATCCAAAATTCTTTTGTAAAGTTGGGGCATCTGTCTTTAGCCCACAGGCCTAGAGTCTCCCTGTCACTTTTCTCTGTGTCCTGTAGAATGTCTGGCAGTTTTCTCTGCAAAGAAGGAATCTGAAGGACCATTTTGCCAAGCACAGTTCAGTGGTCACCTTCCTATGGGTCCTGCATGTCCAGTTGATCAAGCAGTTCAGGTAAGAACAGTTTCTTGCCCAAATGGCTATTTTTGCTAAGAAGAAGATAAACTCCATATGGAGTGTCTTCGATGCCCATCCTCCTCTCTGAAGTAAATTGGTGCTGCCAGGAGCAGACATGTCTCATTGTCCAGAAAGTCTAAATTTTTAAAATATTTTAAATGTCATATTCTTTAGGTCTTTGAAGTGTTTGAAGATTACCTACCTAATTGAATTATATCTATGTATACTTAGAAAACAACATGACTATAAGTTTGACTATCATAGAAGACTAATTATTAATCTACTTTTTAATTAACCATTACAATCTAAATGAGTTACATAAACATAATACCTCAAATTAGAATAGAAATATATATACAGTATAACAAAATTAAGTTTAAACTTGTATCATCAAGGGTGGTTAGTTACAAGTTGTTATTGTTAAAGGTCATGGAAAAAGTTAAAAAAAGGAAATTAGACTCAGGGTTCTTGTTTGTAAAAAAAAAGAGGATATAGATATGATAAGATACAAGGTAGATTATTGAATCTACTCTAAAAAAAGACAAATGATGGGTAAAGGGTAGATTATTGAATCTACTCTGAAAAGAAAAAAAGGAGAATATGGATGTAATAAGATAAAAAGATAGATTATTGAATCTACTTTCAGAAGGCAACTACTAGTTTTAAATATTTTATATTGGGTTGAATTTTTGTATATTATATACAAATTAGCTATACTGCTACAAATTTGAGATTGATTTATATAGATATAATAAGATAAAAAAGGTACATTATTGAATCTACTTTTAGAATACAACTACTATTTTTAAATATTTTACATTGGATTGGATTTTTGTATATTGTATACAAATTTTGTGTATTGATACCACTTTGCGACTGATTTTCTTAGAAAATACCATACATATATTTCTAATCTTGTTTAAGGTATTGTACCTATATAGTTCATTTAACAATATAATGCAAATTGCTAGTCTTTGAATATTATTATTACCAACTAATTAGGATATAAAGAAATGAAAGTTAGTAGTTAGTCATTACAATTGAACTTGTAGTCATATTAGGTGTGTTTTCAAGGTAAAGCAGATATACAGGTCATCTTCAAACACTTGAGATCTACAGAATATGACATTTAAGATATTTTAATAACATTGTATTTTTTTTATGACTATGAGACATGTCTGCTCCTGGCAGCACCAATCTACTTCACAGAAGATGATGGGCCTTGAAGAAACTTTATATGGAGTTTACTTTTATTGTGGCAAAAGTTAGCCATTGGGCAGGAAATTACCCTTGCATTGACTGCTGACAGTATGCTGTCCAAAATGGACAAGCAAGACATGAAACAAAGGACTGCTGATCCTTGCCAAGATAAGGTAGGAAAGCTCTTTAGAAAATTCTATTTCACAAATGAGTCTGTCAGATATGTTAAGCCTCTAGGTCGATGAGAATGCCCCAACATTGCAGAGAAACCTAGGTTGACTGACCTGGGAGCTAGCTGTTTCTGTCCTTTCTCATTTCTTTTGGAAGTCACTTGTTTGTACTTCCTCTTACTCAATTAATATTATTTCCTTCTCAGGTCTCTGAGGGAGTTGAAGATTAGATAGTTATAGTTTTCCTTGTTAAGAAATTCAGAAAAGAAACTCACTAAGAGGTATAAAGTGTATCACTTTTTATCAGACAGTAAAAGATAGTTTTGGGTTGGTAATGAAATTAGAAGTTGAATTAGACACAATCCTTTGGATTCACTAAAATAGGTTAGACTATGGAATATTTTCTCTGAATCTGTCAAAGGCAAATGGACTAGACATTGTTGATGTATTTATTGCCTGTATATATTGTATATAGTTATTGTATTTTTTGTATATAGTTTTCTTATATTATTTATAACTTTTTTACTTTTTATTTTAGACAAAAAGGGGGAAATATGGTGATATATTATGTTCCCCAACATATTGTGCACCCGAATAAAGCTTATCTGGAGATCAGGGGAAAAAGCTAGCCACTATTGTAAACATAGAAGTGAGGCAATGGTAGCACACACCTTTAATCCTAGCAGTTGGGAGTCAGAGATTCATCCAGATCTCTGTGGGTTCAAGGCCACACTGGGAACAAAGACAGGCATGGTGCTATACACCTGTATTCCCAGCACTAGTTAAGCATAGAGGTCTGGAAGTCTGTACAGAGAGACCGGAAGTGATAGAGCTGGGCAGAAAGAGGAAGTGTTGTAGATGGGCAGAGAAAGGAAGTGACATGGCAGGAACAGAAATGATGTAGGTGTGAGTATACTGGCGGTGGCCCTCTCTGGAGGCTGAGGGTTGATAAGTTGAAGGTGGCTGTGGCTCGTCCTATTCCTCTGATCTCTCAGTTTTCACCACAACATCTGGTCCTAGGTTTTTTATTAATAAGACTGTTTAGCAATTTTTCTTACAGAAAGCATGTAGGGTAGTTACATAATCTGTGGTTGATGATGGAAGGCCCAGCCCATTGTGGGTGGTGCCATCACTGGGCACCTGGGTTCTATAAGAAAGGAGACTGAAGAAGCCATGTGGATCAAGCCACTAAGTAGCAACCCTCTGTGGTCTCTGAATCAACTTCTGCCTCCAAGTCCCTGTCCTGTTTGAGTTCTTGTCTTGACTTCCTTTGATGACTAACAGTAATTGGGAAGTGTAAACTGAAATAAACTCTATCTTCCTCAACTTGTGCTTCATTATGATGTTTCATCGTAACAATTGTAACCCTAACTAAGAAAGACACTCAGTGACTGAGGTATGGTTACAGTCAACTAAACTCAATCCATAAACTGTAGCATGGAAAATACTACACTAACCCTAAACCTAAATCTCATCTTTAAGCCTAACTTTATCCCTAATACTTTATCCCTCACCCTAAACCTAATAATAACCATAATCTCAACCCTAAACCCTATTACTAGCCCTAAGGCTAACTCCAACCTTTTTCTTAACCCTTTACCCTAACACTACCAGTAAACCTGGGTCTGTGTTGCAAAACCTAACCTTAGCCCTGACCATGAAACTTACCTCTACACCTAACCATGCTCCTAACCCACAACCTGAGTATAACCCTAAGGCCAAGTCTAACCCTAATCCAGAGTCTTATACTGAGTCTGCAATGGCAGGGAAGAATCTCCAAAGAACTGGAGGGTAGAGTCTCTCTTTGTCATTGTTTGCTATTTTAATAATCTTCTGGACCATTGGACACATTTGAGATCTCTTGCTATTGCTTTGGGAATGCAGGAAAATCAAGGGCAACATCATTATTATAGAATTTACACCTTAACAATGTCATTTCTCTTGTTAACTTACCTTGCTTTCTAACACATTTTTAAGTTACAGAGATCACCATTTGCGTATATCTGGATGGCCATTATGTTTTATGCCACATAATATGTTGATCAAAATTGTACATTCAAGACATAAGGTATTTCTTATGGGATACACAATCAGTATCCCATAAGAAATAAGCCATAACTGAAAGAAATTATTTTAATAATACTTTAATTAAAATTGGACTAAAGTAAATTTATATTTATCAAACCTCCATGATGTTTCACATTGTGTTCTGAGAATTGTTTTCATTTGCATCAAACCTAGAAGTGTTTTCGTTAATTTTCTGTTGCCATGATAAAATATGCTGTTAAAAGTGGCTTCCAATCCCAGGTGTAATGGTTGGAATGAGAATTTTCTCCCTAGTCTGCTGTATTTGAGCACTTAGATCCCAGTTGGTGACACAGATTGGGAAGGTTTCGCTGATAAAGTCTAGCCAGAAGGAGAATCTCACTAGGGGTGGGCTTTTGGATTAAAAGTCTTATGCCACTTCCAGTTCATTCTCTCTGTTTCCTATGGTGTGAGCACCAATCTTCCATTTCCTGCTATCGTGCCTGACATTTGTACCATGGAGGACTCTTATCTCTCTGGAACCATAAACCAAACTCTTTCTCCTATAAGTTACTTCCATTATGATATTTTATCACAACAAAAAAGAAACTAATATACCAGGCTATACACTGGTTTATGTATAACCTAAGTAATAACAACTAGTACACGAGTCTATCATCGAGGGAAAAATCAGAAAAAAAAAAACTTAAAGCATCTAGACATATCCAAAGTCAAGAGCAGAGAACAAGATAGTGAACTAATATATGCATGCCTATATCCTCATTTTAATCTTACACAGTTTAGCATGCAGCCATAAGGTGGTGCAGCCCATATTCAGGGTGGATCTCCCCAGACTCAATCTATTAAAAAAATTCCCTAACAAGCATGCTCACAGGTCAATCTAATCTAAACAATCCAGATTGATTGAGATGACTCTAGATTGTATTGACAATGTAAACTAACCATCACGACAAGCTATGGCATAATCTGTTAAAATAACATATAAGCATAATATTGACATAGTATATATTAAATGACAACACAAAGTATAATTTAACTTAGGCAATTTGACTCATGAAGCTGATCTGATGTTCAACTTACTTGCTAAGATATAGCATCACTAAATGTTTGCATTTTATAACATTCACTCAAGATGACTTGAAAACAATAATGGGATTGAGCAAATTTACTACAATTAGGCAAAAAAATGTAAGTTTGCATACACTTTCAATTTTCAGTCAGTACTATCAGTGCTGTATGATGCTAAGTTGCTACGCAATTCTAGTCTCTGCACATATTTCCCCCAAGTCAGCAATCAATCTATTCTTTCAAAATAATGACACATCTAACAGAGGACAAAATCAAACTATGGCCATGTTCCAGGCATCTTATTTCCTGCTCCTACGTGCTGTACTGAAATATATTCACAGCCATGGCAAACTAATGGCAGTAAATCTGCTTATTCAGAAAGAAAATAATGGATGTCGTGTAAACAGAAACACTTATGGGAAAGTGTTATGTGAATACAATTTTGGTTTTGATCTTCAAGGTGAAATATTAATGGAAATGCTTTTCTGATAATGTTGCTCATTGAAAAAGTAATTAGTATAAAACTCTATCTCTCTGTGAAGTGTTTATAGCCATTTGAGGGTCATGTTAGTGATGTTTGAGTTCCCAGTGTGCTAATTTCATCCTGCTATTTATACAGGAGGCAAGATTAAAGCAAGGGTTGTTCTTTTGATTGTGCTTCATAGATATCAGAAGATTAATCTGATTGCTTACTTCAGAGAATCTGTTCCCCAAATAGCCTGTCTGATGACTTAACATTTTGCTTCTGAGAATTAATTTATCATTGATGAAATAGATAATTTGGATGACATGACTGATTACACCTTAGGCAGTGGTCCTGTTTTGGTCCTAGAACACTCATTAGGTGACTTACAACTAGAGGGGACTCCAAATTCTAGGGTTCTGAGGTCCTTTTCTGGCCTCTTCAGTCAGGTCCACATACAAGATTCATATTAAAACAAGTAAACAAAACTCAAAGTTGAATAATTACAGACGTAAATAAAAAGTTGAATTGAGTGTGGTGATATTGTGTCCCCCAATATATTGTGCACCTTAATAAACTTCTCTGGGGTCAGAGAACAGAACAGCCACTAGATAGACATAGAGGCCAGAAAATGGTGGCACACACACCTTTAATCCTAGCCTTCTGGAGGCAGAGATCCATCCAGGTCTCTGTGAGTTCAAAGCCACACTGGAAACAACCAGGCATGATAACACGTGCCTTTAATCCCAGCACTTGAGATCTCATGTCTTGCTTGGGAAAGACACATGCCTTTAATCCCAGGAAGTGATGGCAGGAATCAGAAAGGTATATAAGGCATGAGGACCAGGAACTTTAGCTTTTAAGATTTTAAGCTTTTGAACAGCAGTTCAGCTGAGATCAATTCGGGTGAGGACTCAGAAGCCTATAGTCTGGATTCATGGAAACTGGGTCGGCTGAGAAGTTGTCAGAGGTGAGGTTAGTTGTGGCTTATTCTGTTTCTCTGATCTTTCAGCATTCACCCCAATACCTGGCCCTAGGTTTGTTTGTTTTTGTTAATAAGATCTGTTAAGATTCGTGTTACAATTGAGGGCAACAACCAATAAATGGGACCTCCTGAAACTGAAAAGCTGCTGCTTCTTCTTCTTCTTCTTCTCCTTCTCCTTCTCCTTCTCCTTCTCCTTCTCCTTCTCCTTCTTCTTCTTCTTCTTCTTCTTCTTCTTCTTCTGTTTTTTTTTTTTTTTTTGGTTTTCTGAGACAGGGTTTCTTTGTATAGCTTTGTGCCTTTCCTGGATCTCACTCTGTAGACCAGGCTGGCCTTGAACTCACAAAGATCTTCCTGCCCCTGCCTCCCTAGTGCTGGGATTAAAGGCATGTGCCACCACCGCCCAGCCTTGAAAATCTTCTTTACTTCAAAGGACACAGTAAGACAAAACTACAGCCTACAGAATGGGGAAAGATCTTCACCAACCCCCTCATCTGACAGAGGACTGATTGCCAAAATATATAAAGAACTCAAGAAACTAGACAGCAAAATACCAAATAATCTGATTAAAAATGTGTACAGATCTAAACAGAATTCTCAACAGAAGAATCTCAAATGGCCAACAGCCATCTAAGGAAATGCTCAACATCCTTAGACATCAGGGAAATGCAAATCAAAATGACTCTGTGATACCATCTTACATCTGCCAGAATGGCTAAGATCAAAAACACTGATGACAGCCTATGTTGGAGAGAATGTGGTGTAAGGGGAACACTCCTCCATTGCTGGTGGGAGTGTAAACTTGTACAGGCACTTTGGAAATCAGTATGGTAGTTTCTCAGAAAATTGAGAATCAATCTTCCTCAAGACCCAGTGATACCACTCTTGGGCATACCCAAAGGATGCTCAATCATGTCACAAGGATACTTGCTCAACTATGTTCATGGCAGCATTATTAATAATAGCCAGAACCTGGAAATAACCTAGATGCCCCTCAACTGAAGAATGGATAAAGAATATGTGATACACTTACACAATGGATTATTACTCATCTGTTAAAAAAATGACATTGTGAAATCTGCAGACAAATGGATGGAACTAGAAAAAATCATCCTGAGTGAGGTAACCGAGACCCAGAAAGACAAACATGGTATGTACTTATTCATAAATGGATATTAGATGTAAAACAAAGGATAACCATGCTACAATACACAGCCTTAGAGAAGCTAGGCAACAAGGAGGACCCTAAGTGGGATGCATGAATCATCCTAGGAAGAGGAAAGAGATGAGATCTTCTGGGTAAACAGGAAGTAGGGGGAGATAAGGGGAGGAGATGATGGATGAGAACATGAGGGAATGGATGGTCGAGTTGGGAGAGGGATGGAGTGGGAGAGCAATGAAAGAGATATCTTGATGGAGCCATTATGGGACTAGGGAGAAACCCCATGCTAGGGAAATTCCCAGGAATCCCCGAGGATGACCCAAGGCTAAGACGCCTAGCAATAGTGGAGGAGCTTCCTGAACTGGCCTTCCCCTGTAATCAGATTGGTAAATACTGTAACTGTCATCATAGAGCCTTCATACAGTAACTGATGGAAGCAGATGCAAGGAACCACATCCAAGCAGCAGGCTGAGCTAAGGGAGTCCAAAGAGAGGGAAGACAGATTATAGGAGCAAGTGGAGTCAAGATCATGATGAGGAAACCCACAGAGACAGATGACCCTAACTTGTAGGAGCTCACAGACACTAGACCGACAGCTGGGGAGCCTGCATGGAACCGATGGAGGACCTCTGCATGTGGGCAACAGTTTTGTAGCCTGGTCTGTTTGTGGGACCTCTGGCAGTGGGACCAGGATCTATCACTGTTGCATGAGCTGGCTTTTTGAAGCCTATTCCATATGGTGGGACCCCTTGGGGGAGGGGGCTTGGTCCTACCTCAACTGAATATGCCAGGCTTTGTTGACTCCACATGGGAGGCCTTACCTTTTCTGAGGAGTGGATATGGGTGGGTTGGGGGATGGGGGGAGGAGGAGGAGAGGGAACTGTGGTTGGTAAGTAAAATGAATAAAAAAATTTAAAAATTATAGAAGTATTCACATATTCTAAGCAAGAGCTAAAGATGTGTATTTACAGTAAAGACAAATTCCTCTTAATAGAAATAATTCATCTCTCAGTTTTATATTTGATATTTAGTTATTTTTCATTCAAAGCATTTTCATGAAATTAGCTTCTTTTGCATTGTGTAATATAAGAATGAATGCATAAGGACTAAGTTAAAAGCATAATGTATTTACTATAAACCTAGCACTCTGAAAAGTAAAGTCTATTATAATGTATAACTAATACACCCATTGTTATCAATAAAATATCCAAAGCCCAAATAAAGCTAAAAAATAAAAAAGGTTGAAGTGACACTACTGGGCTGGTAAAAAGGATCGAGCTTGAAGGGCTGGGGACAACACAGGCAGTACTAACAAGACATGGCCGATGTAGACGCTGTGTAGCCTGTGGAAAGTTTGGGAATTTGTCAGGGCTCAGGCTGGCTACAGTCCCGGGAATGCACCAGACTGCATGTCTGCAGAGAAGTACACTCCAGGTAAGGCATGGAGCTTGGATGGCTAGCTAGTGGTGCTGAGGGTCTAGTGGTAATTGAATGCAGTTGATGGCTGATTTGGGAGGGAGAAATAGTTTATTAGTTTATGGGTAGAGGCTGTAACAAAATGCCAACACCAAATGCAACTTAAGGAAGAAAGAGTCTACTGTGGTCTACAATTCCAGTGGGATAGATCCGTTGTGATTGGGAAGGCATGACGTGGCGGAGGGAATAAGAAGTTGACTGATCACATTTTATCACCACAGGAAACTGCCTCAGTGGTGTACTTCCTCCACCAAGCCCTGGCATACTAATTGCTCCACACCTTCTCCAAACAGGCCACCAAGTAAAGTTCAAGTGTTCAAATACCAAAGCCTACAGGAAGTAGTGACACCTTCCATGTGTGTAAATCATTTTGGATCATAATCAAGGAAGCAAATTAGATCAATCTACCTGGTTTTCCAACTCTTAACCTCAGATTAGCTTCAAAATACAAACATTATAAGGAAAAATAATTTCTAACTGTTGATTCATATTGAATATTCAGGAAGGTGCACAAGCTATATCATTAAACAAATTAATTGTTTATTACCTCTTAGTGAAAATTACTCAAAAGTTTGAGGAGAAGCTCCCTTAGATTGTGCCCATTTTTAAATAAGCAGCTTCAAATTATTTTATATTTTTTGTCTGTGTCTATAAAGATTGGTATCATGAGGCTGGAGATATGGTTCAGTGGTTAAGGGATGCTCTTCCAGATGGTGTGCATTCAATTCCCAGTGTCCACATGGTAGCTCACAATTGTCTGTCACTCCTGGTCCAGGGAATTTGACCCCTGTTCAGGCTTCCACAGGCAACAGGCACACAAGTGCTACACAGACATGCAAGCAGGCAAAACAAAATAAGAAAATAAAAATGAAAAAGAATTGCTTTCCTAAAATCTGCAGATGTTTTCTGGATTTTTGTATAAAGTACGTAGTTAAGGAATCACTCCTTTGAAATTTAAAATTTTATTCTAATTATATACAAAGCACCTACTAGAAAAGGAGGGTTTTTTTTTCTTTAAGATGGTAAAACATATAAAAGTAGTATTGTTTGGGAACACCATAAATTGTATGCATGAAGTCATTCTATTAAGTCTTTGGTTTAGCATTTTAAAAAGGTGAGAATGTCATTGGAGTCAGGCCTCTCAGTTTGAATTACTCAAAAAAGACACAGCAAAAGAATGATGGAGAAAGATGCAGGGATAAGCTGAGCATTTATGGTATGCACCTTTGATAAAAAAGGAAAGTTTATGGGGGGGAAGGTTTGCACAGAGAAGTTGTATTTCTTGAAATGCACTTTGGCTCTGAAGTACCATCATCTTGCATATTTCTGGTGCAGGAACCCACCTTTCACAATATGATGTGTTGTTTATATGCTATGAATACAGGTGAAAAGAACCACCAGCCCAATGACAAGAGCAGACAAAGGCAGTAAAATATCCAAATCTACAAACCGAGTCCATTTTGTGCAGGGAAAATATGTACCGGGCTCTAGGCTCTTATTTTAGCTCTCTGGTTTTGAGCAAAATGCATCTAAGAAATGTGGAGCAGCAGTTCAGTCTTGCATTTGTGTTTACCAGGCTTTGCTGTAAAATGAAGAAGTTCCTGAAAATAAGGTCCCCCAATTCAGTTTTCTCAGTACATTACAAGCAAGAGGTGAACTTAAATACTGAGGTCAACTTAAAATTTTACGACTATATCAGTGGTTGCAGTGAAAGATCAAATGATTTTAAAGTGATTTCAAAGTAACCTAATAAACAATTTATTTGATTGATAATATTTATAGCAAATGAGGATAGAAAAATAACACTAAAGACATTGATTTCCTCAGTGCTATGTAAATCTCCATGGATTACCTTGACACTTTCCATTAAATGAAGTCTAAAGTTGAAGGACTAGAATATATTGATAACCAATTAAAAATCTTTTGGCTTTTGAGTTGGTTTTTGTGACAGGATATCTCTATGCTACAGGTTGGCTATGAATCCATGATCTTCTTCAGCCAGCTTAGTGTTAAGGATTCAGACATACACTGACACACTTGGATCAAGAGTTATCATTTACATCAAATGTAAAACAAATTCTCGTATTGGAAGAGTTTATTTTCCTCTTTCTAGTTTAATCCTGGCCTCGTTAGCACAATATTTCTACATGAATATATTTTTTGGAGTTGACATTAAACTGAAATTTCCAATATCAGGAAGAAATCTTGTCAATATGGCTACGGTGTTTTGTTTTGTTTTGCTTTTGTCCTATTTAATAGTCTTTCACCTTGGTGATGTCCGGGTTAGTTTTTTTTTGTCAACTTGACACAAGTTAGAATCAAATTGGAAGAGGAATCTTAGCTGAGTCAATGCCTCCATCAGGTTGCCTGTGGGCAAGTCTATAGGACATTTTTCTTGATTAATGATTGATATGAGAGGAGTCAGCCCTTGGCAAGTGCTCCTGCCTTTGATAAGAAAGCAGGCTGAGCAATCATGGGAAGCAAGTCGTTAGCCAACATTCCTCCATGGCTTCTTACAGTTCCTGCCTGAAGGTTCCTATCTTCCGTTTGTATCATGACTTACTTTCACAATGGACAACATTAAGGCAAATAAACTTTTATTTCTCTGAGTTGATTTTGGACACGATGTTGTATCACAGCAAAAGAACCATAAGCAAGTTTTACACACAGTTCAGTTTTCTTTAGCTGAAAAATTGCTATCACTCTCTTTATACCATCATTTCATAATTTCCCCCTCTCTACTTTGAAATTCTCATGAACACGAATAAGAAAATGATTGTAAAAGAGCTTTAAAACTCTTAACCAAGCCTCTAAAAACAAAGGATAACCTATCAGGTTCGTCCCTAAGTAAATCTGATTCTTCTCTATCTGCCTTTACTGATTATCTGTAGCTTAGTCTAGGTCTGGGGCCTCATGAGTTTCCCCCATGCTGGCATGTCCACCCATATCATTATGCATGCCTTGTTTAAGTACCTATATTGTTGAGATTTCATGGGTGCGTCTTTCTTCTCACATCTAGCAGGCACATCTAACAGCAGGCATCCTGGTCCTCTCGTTATTAAAATCTTTCTCTCACTTCTTCCACCGCATTTCCTGAATCTTAAATGTAGAAATTGCATTGTAGATGTACTAATTGAGGCTCTGAACCCAAAGGTCACTTATCCTCTGAATTTTAAATGGTTGTGGATCTTTGCAACTGTCTCCATCTGCTGCAACAAGAAGCTTCTTTGATGAGGAATGGAATCTGCATTTGTTTGTGGATAAATATATTTAGAATATATTCATGAATTATATTTGCTTAGGAAAAATGAAAATAGTAAGTTCTCCTCTAGGATCATTGACTCCTTCCAACCATGGTTGTTGAGCCAAGTTCACAGTATCAAACAAAAATTCCCACCTATTAAGTGGGCTTAAGTCCAGTTGGTTTTGATGCCATTTGGAATATCTTACTAAACTGACCTCTGTGGTTCCTAGGCATTGTAGCTGAGTGGTAAGACACATTGAATGAAATTAAATTATACAAATTGTTCTTTTCTAGATAATGCCTTGAGAATACATGTTTGCTTATGTGCATTACAATATGGGAACTTCTCACTATCTATAATTAACAAGGCAGGATGGAAAATTAAAATTTAAGTACTTAATGAAAAAGAATACTGTCTTCATGAAAACGTGCTGCTGTTTGTGTATCTATAGAACTATCAATATTCCAAGGGCATGATCTCTATGTAAATTCGCTCCAGTGTTTCTCTGGCATGCTTAATTTAACTTTAATGAAATTTGTTTTTGATTATACCCACTAGAATTTTTAATATATTCAAGTATGTTTGTGTTGTGTGTTTGTATAGTAATTTCAATACCATCAGTAATCATTTAATACAAATTAATAAATATGAAAATTAAAGATAAGTAATATTACTCAGAGTGCATGGAAAATACAGAATTATAATTTCTATAGTATCTGTTGGGGAAAAAAATAATCCTTAGTTCAAGGTCCAATGTTATTTCTAGAAGAGAGCACTGTCAAAATTGGTTTATTTCCTAGAATGTATTTTAGCTCAAGTGCTGGTCATTATAAACTCTGTTAAATTTGACCATGTATAGGGTAATGATACAAATTAGGGCAGGTTTTTCTTTTACATTTCCAAATTTTAAATGTATGTTTTTACATAGAAAAAGGAATTGATAAAGCCAATATTCGTGAAACAATTTGTAATTCCCTTCAAAATATTGACAAAATAGTAACATTCAGGACATTAGCATTTCCTCCACACCACATAGTCACACATCTACACTGTGTATTGTAGTGAGCAGGAATTTAACAGGAATCACTAATTAAGCAGTAGTTTCTTATTCTGATTCCTCATATTGTTCATTGGATCTCTAGACTTGTTGATATTGCACACTTGCTTCTTTTTAAGTCTTGGCCACCTACACATCCCATTCTCTCCTTCACATCGTCACCGTTCTTTGATTTTCTCTGCCTGTGTGAAGGACCTTTTCATGGCCAAGGACTAAAATCCGAGAAAAAAAAAATCCTATCTGTGAATCATAAGACAAATGCTTGCAATTTCTTTTAACATTGCAAAGCTAGATACCCATTTGGATACGTTTCTAAGATGAAAGGCATAACTGTGAAGCTTTTTATTTGACTGAGCCTTAGGCTTGAGCCAGCATGTGGGGGCTGTCTTTAAAAAGGTTTTTGTTGACAAACCTTTAACAGTTTTTAAAGTATGATGTCAATAATACTCCTTATTCTTTCCCCAAAACTAACCCATACGAAGAATAATTGAGATCTCTTCATTGATATTGGTGATTCTGACTCATCTTGAATCTGAGAGGTTATTATCTTTTCCATAGTCCAAACATCATTCATCTATCCCCCCCCCCCCCCCCCCCCCCCGTAGTTCAAAGAGTCAGCAGCTATTTGTTTCAGCCTCTTGCTGTGTTCTGTGCTCTGAACAATCAGGTGTGCTCCTTTGGCAGAGTCTGTGTGCCAGCTGGCCTCTTACCTTAGATAGCTCTCTGGTCTTCCATAGACCTCTGTTATATTCTCTCTCTCTCTCTCTCTCTCTCTCTCTCTCTCTCTCTCTCTCTCTCTGGTTTTTTAAAGAAATAATATTTGTATCCTAGATTATTAAATGATAATTTACCTGTTGGTTGCCTTATGATATTATCACATGCTTAATAATTTTGAAACCATACTGCCACTGTAATACCCAAAAGCAGTTGACAGTTATTTGGTGTTTTCCATCCAAATCATAGTGTTTAATGAGTATCAATTCATCACAATGAGGTCACTGAAAAAACTTACTGTCCTCTACAAACATAGTTGAATTTCAGAATAATCATGACACATATTTAGTAAAATGTTCTTATTAAAATAACCTTTTCTACATCAAAGGTTTGAGGAAATAGACTTTGGAATTATAAAAATTAACATTCCCATCATCATAAGAATCACAATATCAAATAGAAAAAAGAAAAATCCATCTTTATGAAGATTAAAAAACAGAGAAGATATTGATTCATTTTAAGTATTGTATATAAATCCTTGATAAACTAAACAAACACAAATTTATTTTGGTGTGTTGCATTCTCAAATACAGAGTTACTCCTTAAAATATATTTACTAATGAAGATTACAATCCTCTTTTAAATTTTATTTTAATAAAAATTTAATAGAATATAGTATGTTATTTGCTTATTTGCCATCATTATAAGTTATATTTTTATATTAACAAGAAATAAACATTAATCTATCTAGGAAAGAAAATATATCATAAGACATTATATTTTATGAAATATTGCTGTCAGCAATCTGTTTTTCTGTCTCTCTTCTACTAGAAATTAGATGTCCATATATTCCATTAATACCTCTCTTCTTTGTTTCATTTTGATGTAAGACAGAGTTCTACAAGGTCCAAACTGGCTTTGTGCTTGCTATGTATTCTTAGATAACTTTGGGCTCCTGATCCTCCTGCCTCTGTCCACAAAGCTTTGAGATTACTAGTGTGTACTGCACAATCTAATATTTCCTTGTTAAGATGTTCATTACAAACTTTCTTTTGGTATAAAATATTCTAAAACACATACAATTCATTAAATGAACTAGTTTTGCATCCTACTATTTTGCTTTCAGACAAAATAATTATGAATCCTCATGAAATGTTATAATGAATGCTCTAACTTATGTAATATGTAAACTGAACACTCTTTTTACACTTTCTGGAGTGTGTATTATTTATCTGGTAATATGCTTCACTATTTACTTTTAGTCTCAGTGCATGTTTTCAAAATGGTAAATGAATGATACAAGATTATGGCATAATATTATAGAGTTGAACACCTACACATAAACGGAATTAAAGTATTTATTACAGTTCCCATTGCACCTGACCATTGTGACAGACATTCAAAACAGTTTTCTGCCATTCATAGGAAGACTTTGAACAAACTCTAACATAGTGACTTTTATTTTTGAAAGAATTGCAAATGAACTTCCATCTCAATACTACATGTATACAACTGCAGTACATAAACAGAAGATGAAATATGTTGATGATCGATCGCCTTAACAAGGTACATTAACTGCTACACACTGACTTCAGGAATAATCCAGGCTTCTAGGACTACTCTTAAAGTTATGTTTTTTGAGAAAGGTATAAGATGTTATTGCAAAGTAGGCAAAGAAGAGACACTTGTTTGACTTTATTTATGTGTTTCCTTTAATAAAAACAATATCTTCCCAAAAGCCAAAAAAAAACCCACAAAAATAAAGATTAAAAGGGCAGAGTTTATTAGTTTTTTCAACCATCTGCCACATTTAATGAAAAAGAACAATCCCTTAAGAAGTTATTTTTATTATTTGACAAATACCTCAAGCAACTTTTCATTGTCACCAATAAACTACAGTATAACCATATGAAATTTCTTATCTACACATACCAATTTAACATGACTTTGCTTTCCACTATAAGTACAAAGCAGCTGTGAGGTAACTGTTCTACTTCTATTAAATATCACATATTTTAAGATTATGTAAATGGTTTATACTGCTCAAGATTTTATCTTCTTCCCACTACTATTTTGAGGCCCAGTTAATATATAATTTATTTATATAACATGTGTGTCTATATTATATATATATATTTATGTATTAACTATTACATATCATATATATTAACATATGTATTTAATACATACTCCTTTCCCCAAGGCCATTTATAAGAAATTGTATTAGCCTCAAATTGATGTTGAAATAGTCCTTGTATTTGACTCAATAGGATAATCATAGATATGTAGCCACGAGTTTGATGTCCAGTACCCCACCAACTTGCTTGAGATAATTAGACAATACCTTTAAATATAAATAGTACTCTGTGTGTGTGTGTGTGTGTGTTTGTGTGTGTGTGTGTGTGTGCCTGTGTATAATGTTTTTGATCCTTGAACTGATCTCATGTTCTGTTATCTCATGTTTGAAATTCTGAAGTAGTTAAATTCTTCACAATCAAATATTGAAATAAAAGATGCATGTCTACAATTTATTCTTTCTGGGGTTCATTTATACTATTTTTAAAAAATATACTTTTTCATAAACACTCAAAAGTATATACTCTGTATAAATTTTTATTTTGGTATGTTCCAAGAATGTTAGTAAAGTCAAAGATTCAGCAGAGACAGGGATTTTCTGTCTATTCTGACAAATGTCCCCACATGGCACTCATTTCCTGGGAGTGCTGCTGCCTCTGTATGACCACCAGTCACCTGAATACCCTCATTACAGAACCCTCACCGCTCAGCCCATCTGTTATTCATTAGAGCCCACAAAGCAATCTTCACAACACGCCAAACAATGGCCACCCCTTTGTCATCTGTGTGGAAAACTAGAGTTCCTAGAGAGACTGATGGAAGGAGAACTCACTAACCTCTTATTTTCTTTCCCTCGGTTCTTTGATTAGTCTTACCAAAATCGAGTTGATGGAAAATGCCTTTGTATTTCTCAAAATGGCCAGAAGGAAGGCCAATGTTCTCTTTATGTCACGAAATCAAATTCAGTGGATGCTAATGTTAAGTTTAATGTAAGGAGTCTGACAGGAAGTTATCAGAAAAAGGCTTTGTTTTATATCAGCCTCCTTAATAAATACTTTTATCACCTATTTTGTGAATGGTGTATACAAATGAGTATACAAATTCTTTAAGATAAATTAGATAATATAAATTCATACAATTTGACAATAAGATAAAAGGCAAACACACATGTAACTCTGATCTTTGAAATGTGCCCAAAGACAGAACACTTACCTACTTGAGAAAAGAGCTTGTTGAGGGGAGAGACACAAAGAAAACATTTTTATATTTTTTTAGGTTAAGTTTGAAATGAAAGCAGTTTACACATAAGGACTTAGAGTAAATAATGAATATTAGTTACATATACTTATGATTCACTGCAGTAACTTAATGGAATTGCTAACATTTACTGAATCTTTTCTATTCTCCAGCATCAATTAAAACACTTTTAAACTCATATGTTTTTCAAAGTCTTATAAGACATATATGAATACTGTGATATAAAATGATATAAATGTGTGTGTTTGATCTCAATGTTTTAGATGGAATAATTCAGATGCAGGTTATGTCATTTATTAAAATCTGAATAACATATAAGTATTGGGCTAGAATTTGAATTTAGAAAGTCTAGCTCCCAGTGCCACAGTGTTATGTAAACTGACATGTACATTGTTATCATGCAAATATATTGGATAGAGAATTATAATCTTCCCCGTTTGATTTTCCTAAAATAAAGGGGATATAGGAATGTATTGGGAAAGTCTACATGCTGCTGTGCAGCCGCTCTCCTCTCTCCCAGATACTGACAAGCGACACACGGAAGCATTGTATATGAGTCCTGAGCGAGGCAATCTGCCTGAGCCTTGACTTGCCAGGCAAAGGCCTGGCAAGTAAGTGTACATTCAAAGAGGTGCCACAATCTGTTTCCCATCCCTTCTCCACCTCCAGCCTGGAAATCAGAGAACCTTAGTTTATTGCTATGATCCCCTTTCTAAAAAGATGTAAGAGGCTCTGTCCTCTGCCACATGGACTCCGGTTCTCATCAGAAATTTCACCATTCTCTCTCTCTCTCTCTCTCTCTCTCTCTCTCTCTCTCTCTCTCTCTCTCTCTCTCTCTCTCTCTCTCGCCTGAATTTGCCTTAGAGATGGCCCTGTATGTCTGGGCTACTTGGATCACAGCTGTCTGTTTTTGTGCACTGATTCTGAAGAAAAAAAAAACGATCTTATTACCCCGATGAAGTACAGAATGGTTCACTTCAATGGTGCCGCTTGGTTTACTAGTCAGGACTACTTCTTGAGCTCCAACATGATTAGCACACACATACTCTTAGCCAAACCTCCTGAGCCTGGCTCAAATCTTTCCATTTATCTCAACATTCTTATATTAAAAGCTCCCATGAGAAGGTCTCATCAAGCTCTGTCCCTGACATTCAATGGACGGCTTTTCTAGCTCAGGTTTTTCTTTTTTATTTAAATTTTTTTTTATTCATTTTACTTACCATCCACAGATCCCCCTCTCATGTCTCCTCCCAAACCACACAAAGCTTCAACAAAGAAAGGGAATAACAGACCAATTTTACTCAAGAACATCGATGCAAAAATACTCAATAAAATACTGACAAACTAAATTTGAAATATTTTTATATAGATTTTTATAAAATACTTGTGGCTACTCAGTGATATTATAATTTCAATTAATTTAATTAGATATGAAAATAATTTTCCAAGTTCATTTGTTATTTTCTAGATACTTTAACAGGAATATCAGATATACATATAAGAAATAAATATATAGATTCCACAAAATCACACTGAAATCTGGTAGATTGGAATACAAATACTCAAAAATACATTTAATATCATTTAATAAAATTCTGACATATATTTGTGTGGTTCAAATTAAAGCATTTGAAATAACATTTTAAATTAACCTTGTGTATACGTGTCTCATTGATATATTGAGGTTCATATTTTACTCTAGCAGTCAGTTGATCTAAAAATACATACTATCTTTCTCTAATAATTAATTTCAGAAAATTATACAAGTGGCTTAATTAATTGAATAAGTTTCTGTTCAAAACTGGAGAAGTTACAACATTTTTTAACTAGATTGTGCTTCATTACATTCTATTGATTCTTTAATATGTATAATTGTGTATGGAATGATTAATGGATATAGAGGTCCAATTATTTGTTAATAAACAGACTGCTGACATGTCTTTCATAATCAAGAATGTGTTATATAAAATGTGGGACAAGTGTTGAGAAAAACCAGTTAATTTCAAGCAAGTTGCCACTAGAAACTGCCAAGCACTAGAAAGTTTATCATTTAATGAACTCATGGCTTCCAATTATCTTATTTCTTTAATCCCTTGACAAGGTGATTTAAACTGTAGTCACTTAATTTGAAATTGTGGTTTATTTAGGAATATGTATCATAAGCCTTTGAAATAAAAAGAAATAAATCTCTAGTGATGACCCAAATAAAAACATTAACTATCACCATCCAATATATGAGAAATAAGTTTCCTCATTTTTTTGTTTTCAGTTATATACAGATGTGTAATAAAGAACTTAAATATGGAGAATTTTTGATTACAAAATCGATGTGTAGTTTATAACAACAAAGGAAATATGTTTAAATAAAGCAGTTGCTAAAGTAAGTCATATCCTAAAATAATATTTTATGCTATTTGGTATTCTTTTTTATCATTTCATTTCCTTTATTGATGAATAATATTCACATATATGTATATATTGCTGACTTTTTGGCGGGCCTGTTGGACCTGGGATTGGAGGACCTGAAAGAATGGGATGGACTACAGTCTAATGCTGTAGACAACCTTACTTCAGTTGTATTTTACTTTTTTACACAAATGTAACAAAGAAAGCAGTGATCCAAGGAAGGTTGTTTGAGTTCATAAAAATGTAATCAGAAACAATGTAAGCAAATGCCAATAAGCACGTACTAAATATCTCAGAACTTTCTCAGGACAGACCAATTTTTGTTTTAATTTTATTATTAGGAAATTTTCTATTCATTTTACATACCAAGCACAGATCCACCTCTACTGCCTCCTCCCAATCCCCAGCCTTCCCCCCAATCCACTCCCCATTCCCACCTCCTCCAAGGCAAGATCTCCCTTGAGGAGTCAGAAGAGCCTGGCACATTCAGTCGCAGCAGGTCCAACTGCCCAACAATGTTTGTTACTGCTCTAGTCAAAATTTCTATGAAATGTAGCCAGCCTAGATGTTCATCAACAAAAGGATGGATAATGAAAATTTGGTGGAGATTTTATAAATACATATGGAACACAGTCAAAAGAATGACACATGGTGAACAGAGCCTTGAGGAACTGTGAGAGAGGATGCAGGAAAAAAGGCAGAGGGCCTTTTACCTCAGGTGCATTTTGTTCACTGGACTGTTCTTGGACAAGATTTTGTGCCTCCTGTGTAAAACATTTACATTCAATTAATAAGACATGTTTAGTCCTATAGCTATGACTTGGATGTCAGATAATAGCTATAGAACCCAATCTGATCAGTGTACCCTGAACCTGGATATGGCTTCTGCCTTGCTTTCATGCTTTCCCAGACATGTATGTGCCAGGCAACTGTGTTTAAATTGGTCTATTCTGATCTCAATGTCCCTTGCTAATAGAATCCGTCCTCTCGTTCATTGATTGGACTCCTGGAGCTCGGCCTGGTGCCCAGCCACGGATTTCTGCATCTGCTTCCATCAGTTACTGGATGAAGGCTCTATGATGACAGTTAGGGTATTCACTAATCTGATTATCAGAGTTCAGGCACCTCTTGACTATTGCTGGTAGCATGAGGTGGTAAAATGTACAGAGATGGCCAGCCAAACTAGTGGACCAATAGCTGTGGAGGCAACATGGTACTGGACTAGGCCCTCTGGATAGACAAGACCATTGTTTAGCTTGAACTCTTTAGGGGCCCCCCAGACAGGGAAATCTGGATCCATCCCTGGTGCATGAGCAGGCATTTTGGAGCCCAATGCCTATGGTGGATCACCTTGTGCAGCCTTGGTGCTATTTGGTATTCTACTGCAAACCATGTGACTGTAAATACTCAAATTCATGCTTAAATTTGTAGCTATTTAGACTAAGAAATGAGCTTTTCACAGATAAAGCAAGCAGTAACCAATTGGCAGAAATATGAAAATAGTAAAGATGCATTAATGCATGGATACATGGATAAAGATTTTGAGCTTAAATAAATAAAATTCACAGACTGAAGTCCATAAAATGATTTATCCCACATAGTAGTTCTTTTCCAAAAGTATATCAAATAAGAGTAGAGTCAAGAGCAGGTGATATTTTATTTGTGCTGAAATGTGATACTTTATTTGTATGTTAATAAATAAAGTTTGCCTGGAGATCAGAGGTCATAGCCATAAACAGAAGATAGGCAGTGGTAGCACACGCCCATAATCTGATCACATGGCAGGCAGAGTCTCTGTGTGGTCAAGGACACAGCCAAGCATGGTGACAGGAGCCTTTAATCCCAGTACCAACCATAGAGACCTGGAGGTCTATATAGACAGGCAGTAACCAGGAAGTGATGTGGCTGGACTTAGAGCCAATGAGAAGACAGAATAGGAAGGCAATAAAGGCGCAGGTTAGACAGGAAGAAGCTCTCTTGGGAAGCTACAGCAAGGTGGTAAGCTAAGGTCAGTTGGCTGCTATTGTTCTGATCTCTACGGCTTACACCTCTGTATTTGGCTCTGTGTTTCTTATTTAATAAGACACTTTAGAAATTCATTTACAACAGGTGTATTTAAAATACGGAAATAACAGCAATATAAACAATAAATGATATGTATTGAACGTTTGCTATATCTAATTATTATTTATCAAAAAAATCTGCATATCAGGGTAAGAACCTCAATGATCAGAGAAGCAGAGAAGCCACCAATGACCTCCTCTCTCTTCTGTTCCTCAATCCAAAAGGGCTGAGATCCTCTCTCAGACCCACCTTACTACTTCCTGTCTCCTATCTGTCCTCAGTCTTTCAAGACCTCTATGGTTAATTTTTGTCAGCTAGTGGCTAGCTCTACCCTCTGACTCAAAGCAAATTTTATTGTCAGAATGTGATCAAAATGTTAGACAACAGCAATGTCCTGCTATTCTTTTACAGTTTTAATGCATAATTAGATGTAGTTTTGAATATGAATTTATTATATGGATTCTTTGTATTAGGACCTAAATTATTTAATTCATTTTCTTCATTTTGCTTCTAGGAGAATTTAATGACTATACAACTGACAACTGAGTTGTATAGTATTCTCTCTCTATTTAAATTATTATTTCAAAATTTGAAAACAAGCAGCTCAGACCAGTTACAAGGCTCAGTACATTCAGACACAAGCTGATGTCCTGAGGGGAATCTTTGGAACCCATGTAGTGGAATAAGTGACCTGACTCTGTCAAGTTGTCTCCTGATCTCCACAAATGTGTTTAGTATGAACACACACACACACACACACACACACACACACACACACACACACACTCATACACACCCCACATGCACACAAATTTAAAATATTAAAAGAAAAATTTAAAAAACATGCATGTATTGAAGCTGAAAACTTCAGGCAAAAATATTTTGATTTATAAATAGCTCTTAGATCCAATATTTTTATATTATTTTCATTTGTTTATTTATAAATTCAGTGCTTGAGTAAAATGAAGCTATAATTTCTATTCTATCTGTGTGTGTGTGTGTGTGTGTGTGTGTGTTTCTGTAGAGGCATTAGAATTGTAGATGTCTGAGGACAAATTTTAGGTGTTAGTTCTCTCCTGCTGCTCTGAGAGTCTTTGGTATCTAACTTAGGTCCATGGGCTTCATGTCAATCATCTTTATCATCTGGCCAGTTTTTTATAAACAATACACTTTTTAAATATTTTTGCATCTCTTGAAACATTTGCATGTCATCCAGAATAATCGATTTTATCAATATTTCTTTAAATTTGAACAGAATATTTTTGTCATCCTATTGTGCATTCCTCTTACCAGCCCTCCTTCTTCATCAAAGTAATAGGCTTGATTAATACTCAGTTGGAGGAATTATGTTTAGAGTGTATTGCTTATCTGTTTTTAGTGTGTGTGTGTGTGTGTGTGTGTGTGTGTGTGTGTGTGTGTGTGTATGATTATACATGTGTGTGATTGTATATCTTTGGTTCAACTCTGGGAATGTAAAACTAATCTTAGTCTAGTGTTAGGTATTTTATTTACAAAATATTATCTCACCCTTTCTCCATATATACAGAAAAAGAAAATATATGCCATACTAGTAAGTTATCTCTCTACAGAAAATAAATATGAAATGCTATAAAATCTCAATGAAAAAGTTATTGGTTCCTACTTGATAGGATGACCTACAAGAATAAAACTATTTTCTGTTCCAACAAATCTTTCTTGAGTAAGATAAAATAGTTTGGCCAGTAAAATTACAAGCCCCATTTGAGATAATAATAAAGAGATGGTAGACGTATTTATGCTCAGGTATGTGCTTTGTGAAAAAGGAAAAAGAAAGCTAAGAGAGATTCTTGAGGATGTTGAGTCCATTACCACTTAGAGGCCGCATTATATATACTTTTTATTGTTTAGTTTATTCTTTGAGGATTCAACTATCCTCAAATAATAAAATGGAGTTTGCTTGAACTTTCAAATATCTAGCATAGACTAATGCCTCCTGTAATTGAAGAGAAAAAAATCAAAGCCAACTAACATTCTTTTTGTTAAGCTCCAAACTCTTTAACATGTGCACATGTATATACATATGTGCACACATATTTTACCTAACTGCTCCTCTTCTATTTGTAGCTAAGTATGTCTATTCATATGAACCTACAAATTTATCTGTAGTTTCACACATTTATATGGAAAAGTCAATGTAAATGAATATATGAAAACAATGTAGTTTCTCAATCTTTCATTATTAAAATAGAACT
>CABHPR010152845.1:0-17477 GCA_902168415.1 Peromyscus melanophrys
GATTGCATACGTTCAGAAACCCATACAGACACCTCAACTTCTTAGGCCTGGAAACCACATAACCCACAACTAAATACCACTCTCTTCTTCCCACCTGGAGATGAGTTACCTTTAAACACCCAAGATACAGGTATACACAAGTTTGTCTTTTCTTCTCCGCCTTCTTTGCCTTCTTGGATTTAGCCATAATGATTAGAAGAATGCAGTTAAGACTTGAACACGTCTTTTTGGTCAGGAGGATAAAGGACATGCAAAAGGCGCTGACATTTTGACAAGACAAAACTTTCGTATCTGAGTGTAGTGGTCATGGCAGTTCCAGCCATCCTCTGTCCAGTCTCTTCTGGAAGTTTGGTCTTGCGTTTCAACTCTGACCTTTTCTTGTCTGTTTAGCTCTGACTCATGCTGCAGAGCACAGTTCAAAGGTTACTCCTTAGTGACCCTCAGCAAGGGTCAGAACCCCAGTGTGTATTGTCATTGTCTCCTGTATTTCTGAACTTTTCCGTCACAGTCACAGCTCTTCTCAAAGTCTGTCCTGGTGGATTTGCGTGATGTGTGGTGATTTGGTCAATGTCTGTCTCTTCCTCTAGATTGGAGGAGCAAAAAGCATGGTTCATGGTTGCTTTGCTTACCACTGCCCATCCAGAGGGCAGCACAGCGTTGTCTTTTAGTAGACACAATGAATAAAACATCAGGCCTCCTTAAAGAACACAATAATGGTTATATGTCAGGTACTGTACTGACGTTTTCATGTTTATGAATACTTTCCTGTTTCAGTTAACCACTGTGTCACTCTACAGAGTTTCAGTCCCAAACATACAATACTATTATTGTCTTAGTTAGGCTTTCTATTCTTGCAACAGAACACTATAACCAAAAGCAACTGTGAAGAACGGGTTTGTTTGGCTCATACTTGCACATCATGGTCCATTACTGAAGGAAGTCAAGGTAAGAATTCACAGCAGGAACCCGGAGGCAGGGACTGAAACAGAGACCATAGAGAAGTGCTGCTCACTGTTTTTCCCCTCATCGCTTGCTCAGCCTTTCTGATACAACCATCTGCCCAGGGGTGGTGGGCGGGGCCCTCCACATCAATCATTAGTCAAGAAAATGACCCACAGACATGACCACAGGCCAATCTTAAGAGCCCTTCCTTTTTTCCAGATCTGTCTCAGTTTAGGTTAAATTGGAAAAAAACAAAAACAAAAACAAAAAACCCAACTGGATGATTGGTGCCTTGTCATCTTGATTCACAAACACATCACTACGAACTGCAACTTTTCCTTTCTCATTTCTCCCCAAGACATGATGTTAATATTAATATCACAATATAAGACATTCTAACTTTTAAGAGTCCTACACTCTTTAATAACCACTTTAAAAGTTTAGTCTCTTTAAAATATTCAAAGTCTCTTTAAAATTTCCAAGTCTCTCAATTGTGGGTTCCTATAAAAATAAATTACGTATTTTCTTACTCCAAGAGAGAAAAATGATCAGCAGGGCATGGTGGCACACACCTTTGATTTCAGCACTCAGGATGTAGAGGCAGGCAGATCTCTGTGAGGTTGAGGCCAGCCTGGTCCACATAATGAGTTTTGGGACAATAAGAGAGGTGTAATCACAAACAAATGAGTGCAGGACTGAAGTCCCAACAGGGTGCAGTGAAAAAATCTCAGTGCCAGACACCTGGCACTAACTCATGCTCTTCATGGGCTCCAGACGGTTTGTTCAATTCCACCTCTCTGGCTTTACCATCTACACCATGCATAGCTCATTTCATGGGCTCAAGCAAGTTCTGTTCTACAGCTAATGCTGTCTTTGGGGTCATCTCATGGTACTGGCATCTCTAAAATGCTGGGTATCTACTGCAACAGGGCTGACCTTCATTAATAGCTTCCCTTGGGTTCTCTTTGGGGACCTTGGTCCCCTCTGAACTGCAGCTCATGTGGGTTGAACCTGAGGAAGTGAGGAAGCAGTTCCCAGGTGGTTTTGCCTTAACGATTCTCCTTTTCTTTTTCTTTTTTTCTGATCTCTTGTTAATCACAGCCAATTCTTCATCTCCAGCTGGCCACAACCACAGACTTTTAGTTCAAAATAACATTCAAACAACCCTGATAGAGTCTTTGCTACCCTCTGAAATTTCACAAACCAGGCCTTCATCTTTCTCTCTTTTCACTCTCCTATTCCAGTCTCCCACAGAACAGCCTACTGAGCTCTCAGCACTGAATGTCTTTTCCATCTAGAGGTCAAGTGCCACTATAGTCCCCCTCCCCTAAACACATGGTCCCTCCTGTCACAACATTATGGTATCAATTTCTGTATTAGCTAAGGTTTATATTTAAAACTGTGATTAAAACACCACAAGTCAAAGCAACTGTGGAAGAAAGGGGTCATTTGCCTTAACCTTTCACATCACAGTCCATCAAGGGGGAAACCGGGGCAGCGCTCAAGGCAGGCACCTGGAGGCAGGAACTGAAGCAGAAGCCACGGAGGAGTGCTGCTTACTGGCTTGCTCTTCACAGCTTGTTCAACTTTCTTGCTTATACCCTCAACATTGGGCCAGGCCCTTCCACCTCAATCAATCAAAATAATGCCCCACAGATTTGCATACAGACAATTTTATGAAGGCATTTTTCTCAATGAAGGTTCACTCTTCTGCCGGGTAGTGGTGGTACATGCCCTTAATTCCGCCACCCAAGGTAGGTGGATCTCTGAGTTCCAGGACAGTCAGGGCTACACAGAGAAATGCCATCTAGAAAAACAGAGAAACAAGGAAACAAACAATTCTCTCTTCTCAGATATGTCTAGCTTTGGTCAAGCTGAAAAACCAACAAGGACAACTGTACTCAAGTCAGTACTTTGGTGAAAGGCCAAGAGCTTTTTTTGGGTTATGACTGCATTTCTTAAAATGTCATTAATCTTTTTGGCATAAACCACACCTAAAATGTCTTACTTACAGTTTCCAAAATGTCTAGCACTTAAGAACACTTGCAAGGCAAGTGATTCATTGGGACCAAACCCAGGTCACCATAGATACTAGGTAAATGTTACCACTGAGCAACACCCCAATCTAATCTTTTGCTTGATAAGACCGGGAAAATATCTTCATATTCAGCCCTCATTGAGACAGTTTACAAGAGTATGGCATCCCCATAACTTCTTTCAGAAGGCAGCAGATTCAGAAAATGCTGCTTGCTTTATTTCTAGTCAATGTCTGAGGAGGTCGTTGCCTTCCCACTTAACTGGAAAAGGGAATGGGAATGCAAGAATGTATCCCCCCTTGCTATTGGTCCTTGTGACCATGTTTATCAGGTGACATCCCAAATGTCAGTTTTCCATAAAAGCTGTCCTGGACAACAACATTTTAAAAGTTGTTCCTTGATCACATTAAAAAAAAAACTATATATTTTTTATTTTTGAGATTACAATATAATTACAACATTTCCCCTTTTTTTTCTAACCACTCCCCTATACTCCTTCTTGCTCTTTTCAAATTAATGCCCCCTTTATCTCTCTCTCTATATGTATATACACACACATATACATATACATATATATATATATATAAATTCCTAATATATATGTTCCTAAAGATATAAATACAACCTGATAAGTCTGTGTACTGTTACTGGTATGCATATGTTTTCAGGGCTGACCATTTGGAATTGGGCAAACAATCGGTGTGCTATTCCTTGGGGAAGACTATTTCTCCCACTCTTGGCATTCCTTAGTTGCCTGTAGTTCTTTGTCTATATTTGAGGTCTCATGAACTTTCCCCTTTTCATGTCTATGGGTCATTATTGTTCAGGTCATCTTTAGTCAGCCATGTTGGTAAGATTCCATGGGTGTGGCTTCTCTGACACTTCTAGGAGCTATAATCTCAGAGTAAACTTTCTGGTCCTATGGCTCTTACAGTCTTTCTGACCTCTCTTCCATAATGGTCCCTGTAGATGTATAAGTGGGGAATGGGCTCCACAACTCTACGTTTTGATTGGTTGTGGCTTTTGGCAGTGATCTTCATTTGTTGAAGAGAAGTTTTCTTGATAAGGGTGAAGACTACACTTATCTATGTGAATAAGGACAAATATTTAAAATGTAGTTCAGGATCATGCTGGTTTAGTAAAGTGATAGTTGTAGGTTCTATTCTAAGATCCATGACTTCATTAACCCCATGTGATCTGATGGGAGAAATGAGAAACACAGGGTAGCTTTGGTTAGGGAGGGGGTGGAAGATAGATATAGAAGGAGGAAGGAGGGTAAAATAATAGTAAGAATGTCAGAAAAGGTCATAAGGAATAATATTATTAATTATCTACCTAAAGATACCCATAATAAGCATAAGTTGGTATATATATATATATATATATATATATATATATATATATATATAGTTTAAATGAGAATTTCCCATTTAGGCTGACGATGCTTCCTCCAAGAGCCATAGACTATGTAACAAAAGCCCTAACATCAGGCATGAGAAACCCTCCTTTGATTTGCTGGTCAGGGTTGTCCAAGAGACTCCCAAAACATCATAGTCCGTTGTTGTTGCCCTCGCTTGCCTCCAGAGGTGGAAGGTAAGTCCCTATTGCTGAAGACACCATGCACTTCAGGCACAGGACCCAGGGCCCCTGGAGCTAGATCTGACCTGAAAGCTTCCTTCCCGAAGACTCACTTTATGGTATCAGAAGGTGCCATTCAAGCTTCCAAAGGCAGGAAGCAAGCACTAGTCCTACCCAGCTATGTCTATGAACCACAATAAAGACCAGCATGGCAAGATAGCTGTAAGGGTGTGATGGTGGCACACATACCTTGGAAGTAACCAATGGCTCTCTATTTGGACTTTAGGCTGACTCAACAAGAGCCACACCATGACGGCACTGGAAGCCACTCTCTTGATTTACTCTCATCTTCTCTCCACCTGACATTATGCTAATGCATTTTCATGTATATCTATGCTTTCTGGGGAAAAACATTATTTTCCTCACTGCCTCATCTACTCAGCCTAAAAATTAACAGACACATAGTGGTGCTTAATAAAATGTTGTTAAGTGAATACTGGGTGAGCCATGCTGAGGATAATTAATGCTGTGGTAAAATCATGGAAGTTGTTATAGGTCTGAACACTATGTGAATAGGTCTTGAAGCCTGGATATATATATTTACCAGATCAAAATGAATGGGAACAATAACTGTGAGAGGTAGAAAACGCTCTTCTCTAAATATTTCTGGTTGCTACAGATCCTGGAATTATTTCAAATGACAGCTAGCAGTGAAGTGGAAGAATGGTCATAGCTGACATGACTTTGAAAATACTTGCAAAGATGTAGTGAAGATTGCTGTTGTGAAACTCTGATAGTCGCCACCCTAAAACAGCTCTTCAAAGCACTCAGAGGTCAGGCAGAGGTGAGCTGTGGGCATGGTTAGGAAGGTCAGGCATCTTGCTGGAGCTCACACAGCTGATCCATGGATTTGAACCTGTTTGGTTTTATCTGGCGCAAGAGCCTGAGGTGCTGCTGTGTGTGAACCATACATATATTTCTAAAAAAATTCTAGTAGCCACATTAAAAATTAAAAAAAAAGGGGCCTGCAAGAGGGCTTGTCAGGTGAGTGTTTGCCATGCAAACTTGACTACTTGAATTTGATGTCTTAAACCCATGCAGAAAAGTCAGGAGTAGTATTCAAGCACTCCTAACATGAGATGGGAGGTTGAGACAAGACAGTGACCCAAACATTCACAGGTTAACTAATCTGGGATACATACTGTGACAGAAACACAAGAGACCATGTCTCAACAAAGTGGAAGGAGAGAACCAATTCCTGGAAGTTGTCCTCTGACCTTCATTTACCCACCAACGCACGCATGCATGAATGCATGCACGGGCTTGTGCAGGTGAGAACACACACACACACACACATACACACACACACACACACACACACACACACACTAAAAAAATTAAAGCGGGAAGAGGGATTGGAAAGATGGCTCAGTGGGTAAAAGTTCTTGCTATGAAAGCAAGGGTAGCTGAGTTTAACCCCTACCACTCATGAAAAATCTGGGCATGATCAGATCAGGTGTGCCTGTAACACCAGTGTTGGAGAGGTGGAGACAGGCAGATCCTGAGAGCTCACTGACTAGCCAAAGTGGCAGACTTCAGGTTCAGTGAGAGACTCTGCCTCAAAAAACTAAGGTAGAGAATAGTAGAGGAAGACACTCGACGCCCTCCTCTGATGCTCAAACACATATGTATTCACAAATTCTTGCCACACAATCAGTCAGCCCATAAAAATTTTAAATATTAAACAAGTGAATGTGAAAAAATGGGATCCAGGACAGGCACCAAAACTACACAGAGAAACTCTATTTCAAAAAAAAAAAAATGCCAGGTGGTGGTGGCGCACGCCTTTAATCCCAGCACTCGGGAGGCAGAGGCAGGCGGATCTCTATGAGTTTGAGGCCAGCCTGGGCTACCAAGTGAGCTCCAGGAAAGGCGCAAAGCTACACAGAGAAACCCTGTCTCGAAAAACCAAAAAAAAAAAAAAAAAAAGGTTAACATCACTAATCACTGGAGAAATACGAATCAAAATCACGGTAAAGCATCATGTTATTCCAGTTAGAACAGCTAGTGGCAATAAAATAAAAACACTTAAGCTAACAAATGCTAGTGAGGACTAAGAAAAAGGGGAACCCTCATATGCTGTTGGTGAGAATATAAAACACTGTGGCTAGTATGAAAAATAGAAATAGGACTTTATCTAAAAAAGAACTACCATGGAACCCAGCAACCTGCAGGGAAGGTAGGCACCCAGAGATCTTAAATCTTCAGAGAAGCTGAAAAGACATCTGAACTCCCACACTTACTGCAGCAGTGTTCATGGTAACCAAGATACGGAACCAACCTACGTGTCCATGAACAGATGAACAGATAAAGAAAGTGCATGTGTACACGATAGAGTATTGCTTGGCAGTAAAATATAAATAATGAGGTTCTGTTAATTGTAACAATATGAGTAGAATGGAAGGATGCTATGTGGAGTAAAATCAAGTAAAAATGATAAAGAGCATATATTCTCATTTGTTTGTGGAAGCAAGAAAGCTGATCTCAAAGAACTTGAGAGTAGGGGCTGGGAATGCAGCTCAGTGGTAGAGTACTTGCCTAACATGCACACACTGTGAATTCAATCCTGAAAAACAAACAAAAACTAAACAACACCAGAATACTAGAATCTAGAAAAGGAGTGGGGAGAGGCTAGAGAAAGGACTATTAACAGGGAGAGAGGTTCATTTGGATAGCAAGAATAATTTTAATTTTATAGTACACATAAATAAATATGATTTATGACAATTAATTGACTATTTCAAAATAGTGTAGAGGATCCCACCCCAGATAAATAATAAATGTCTGAGGTGCTAGATAAAGCCAATTTCACTGATACACCTTGTCATTGATAGTCTTACACATTGTCATTATTCCCTAGGCATTCAGTGTAATTATTGTTTACACAGCACTGAGATTGTATCGGGTAATATAAATAACCTGGAGATGATTTAAAGTCTATGGAAGAGATTAAATACAAATGCTACAACATTTTATAGGAGGGACCAGATCATCTATTTTGTATCAGTTCCCTCAGAAATAAAACATTCCATCCTTCAGGAAGCTTCTGACAACTCAGAAAATAGAAAACTCAAAAAACAAAGATAACTTCAAGAAGTTCCTGAAACTGACCAGATTCACCAAGCTCCTCCCTCCTCTACCTTATATGAATAGTAGGGACTGCTGAGACATTCACAGATAAGGTGAGCTACCCAGCAAATTCATACTACAGCCTCCCGAGCTACTGGCAAGTTGTGCAGTGTGCTCTACAATTCCATCTCTTGTGAGCCATCACTCGTACTGGTATGAACTTTTGTTATGTGCTGTTTTTGAGTTATTTCTGCTCCTGTAAGTAGTTTTTCAGCCATACTCCTGCAATAAAATTGCTGTGGGATGGTCTGTATGTCAAACATGTTGCTTATTGGTCAATAAATAAAACACTGATTGGCCAGTGGTCAGGCAGGAAGAAGTATAGGCGGGACAAGAAGGAGAGAATTCTGGGAAGTGGAAGGCTGAGGAGACACTGCCAGCCGCCACCAGGACAAACAGCATGTGAAGATGCCGGTAAGCCACAAGCCATGTGGCAAGGTATAGATTTATAGAAATGGATTAATTTAAGATATAAGAACAGTTAGCAAGAAGCCTGCCACGGCCATACAGTTTGTAAACAATATAAGTCTCTGTGTTTACTTGGTTGGGTCTGAGCGGCTGTGGGACTGGCGGGTGAGAGAGATTTGTCCTGACTGTGGGTCAGGCAGGAAAACTCTAGCTACAAATGGCGCCCAACGTGTTGGCAAGAGTTTCCACCTAAAACCTGAAAAAAAAGATACTAAAACGGAGCTAAAAACAGTTCCTAGTTGTCTCTTTCAAGTTAGTGGCAGCCTGCGTGTTTGAGTCACTATGGCGGGTTCCTGGCATGAGCGCTCGACCTGCAGTATGGCAGGAATGAGACATCTGCCAGTGGCACATTAAATTGTGTGATGGATTTAGCCTTTGCTAGTACAAAACAAAAAAAGAGGTTTCTGGGCTACACTCTGCTTTGATAGAAACATAGACCCACGATAGCTCCCAGAGCTACAGGTAAACATATCACCGCCATGTTGGGAAGCTGAGGTGGGCGGAGCCAGCAGCCACAGTGCCGTTTCAGTTTTAGAACGCTGCAGTTTAAAGCAATAGGCTCAAGGCTTATAAAAAATAAGCCACATGAAGATGGCTACCACACAGAAAATCTGGATTATGTTCTCTTTGATATTCGTAACTAAAGAAAAACATTTGATTACAAAAGCTGTTGAGTTATGCCAAAATGTATATTTTAAAGGTACCTTGACTTCAAAATTTGGATGTAAGGATATGTTGCTTTGGAAAGGAAGCTCTGCTTTTGTTTCCACAGAAAGCCAGAGGCTATGGATTTGTTCCAGATTAAGATACATCAGGTTTGACCAGCCAAGACCACCTGAGAGGTCTCCGATTACACCATGGCCCAGATGATCCAACATCCAGAACAGTTTGAAGGCAACTGGCTCAGATAATACCGCCTCATGGACTACTCCATAATCCTAAAATTTTCTTTGTGTCCCCATAAGATACAGCACCCCCCTCCAGCAAGAAGTAGTAAGAGAAGCTATGCCCAAATTCCCAAATTATATGTAATTTTACTATGTTAATGTTAAAATCTTCCTTTTTAAAAAAAAGAAAAGGGAAAGTGCTGTGGGATGGTCTATATGTCAAACATGTTGCTTATTGGTCAATGAATAAAACACTGGCCAGTGGTCAGGCAGAAAAAAGTATAGGCGGGACAAGGAGAAGAGAATTCTGGGAAGTGGAAGGCTGAGGAGACACTGCCAGCCGCCACCAGGACAAACAGCATGTAAAGATGCTGGTAAGCCACAAGCCATGTGGCAAGGTATAGATTTATAGAAATGGATTAATTTAAGATATAAGAACAGTTAGCAAGAAGCCTGCCATGGCCATACAGTTTGTAAGCAATATAAGTCTCTGTGTTTACTTGGTTGGGTCTGAGCTGCTGTGGGACTGGCGGGTGAGAGAGATTTGTCCTGACTGTGGGTCAGGCAGGAAAACTCTAGCTACATAAAATCATCCAGCAAGTTGGACTTTGGTGATACCCTTTGGTCTGTCATTGGTTCCCTACCTGGGGTGCACAGATATTTGTTGGTGTTCTCCTTAGGAACAGTGCCACACAACAGCATCTATGGGTTTTGGCATACTTGGGGATCTGTGGTAGTTTGAATAGAAACATTCTTCATAGACTCTGGTATTTGAATCAGATCTCCAGTTGGTGGCAATGCTTGAGGAGGCTTAGGTGTGGCCTCCCTAGGGACTAAGTCAGAGGGTGGGATTTGAGATTATGTAGCCTCTCCCTATTCTCAGTTCTTTGCCCTTGGCTTGCATTTGAAGATGTGAGCTGTTACCTTCTGATTCTGCTGCAATGCTTGCTGTCCCTGGCTGTCATGCCTCCTCACCACAACGGACTCTTATCTCCCTGGAACTGTAAGTCAAATGCACTCCTCCTTCTATAAGTTGCTTTTGGTTATTGTATTTACAAGAGCATCAGAAAAGCAACTAATACAGGATCCTAGACCACACCCCCATGTACATGAATGAGTAATTCAGGTGTTTGGTTGGTGTGGGGGAAACAGCTGGGTGTGGCTGAGCATTCAGGAGGTGTTTACAATAGGGCTGGCTCAGGTTATCTGAGTGGGGTTGCAGAGGGAACGAGGAAGCAGGCTGAGATTCAAACCCTTCAGTCTACAATGTCAGAAACCAGAGGAAAGGAATCCAGCTGAGGTGTTGGTGAAGTTTTTCCTGTGTCCCACTCAGACCCAAATAAACACACAGAGGCTTATATTATTTATAAATGATATGGCCTAATGGCTCAGGCTACTCACTAGCTAGATTTTATATCTTAAACTAACCCATTTCTATAAATCTACACTTTGCCACATGGCTTGTGGCTTACAGGTACTTTTACATCTTGCTTCTCCTGGGTGGCGGCTAGCAGCATCTTCTCTGCTCTCCTTTCTCTTCCTGTCTCTCCATTTGGATTTCCCACCTGCCTCTAAGCTGCCTTGCCATACCAAATAGCTTTATTTATCAACCAATCAGAACAATACATATTCACAGCATACAGAAAGACATCCACAGCACTGAGGAGAGAGGAAACAGGTCATCAAATTAGGAATAAAGCCAGGAGAGAAAGATAGAAAGGTAAAGAACTGGCTAGTTTTTATGTTTTATGTCAATTTGACACAAACTAGAGTCATCAGAAAGGAAGAAGCCTCAACTGAGAAAATGCTTCCATAAGATCAGGCTGTAGCTAAGCCTTCAGGGCATTTTCTTAGCTAGTCATTGATGAGAGAAGGCCCATCCCATCCTGGGTGGTGTTATCCCTGGGCTGGTGGTCCTGGGTTTTATAAGAAAGCAGCCTGAGCAAGCCATGAGGGAACAAGCCAGTAAGTAGCACCCCTCCATGGCCTCTGCATCAGCTCCTGCCTCCAAGTTCCTGCCCTGTTTGAGTTCCTGTCCCAACATCCTTTGATGATGAACAGTGATTGGAAGTGTAAGCCAAATAAATCCTTTGCTCCCCAAGTTGCTTTGGTCATGGTGTTTCATCACAGCAATAGAAACCCTAACTAAGACAGAAATCAATGGGAAAGACCCTCCAGTTACTGTGTCTGGATGGAGATGACAAGAAGATGGAGAACAGACTCTGACTTGCAAGGAGCCCACTGGTAGCACAGACAGGGCCATTGATAACTGAGTGGAGAGAATAAAGCCACAGTAGATTGGAGATGAGAACATAAAGGACCGATTGAGTTGAGCAGAAATGCTAAAGTTGGGGAGCTAAAGAAAAAGTAGTGAGGCTGAAAGTGTCAGAAACGATACCTGATGATTAACTACTGTCACACTTGCTGCAATCTCTAATAGAAAACTACAATGTTGGGAACAGAGCATGGGCTTAGGGGCCAGTCAGTAGGATCTGGTTTAACCTTCAACTAGACAATAAAATTGGCTCTTAAGTACTAATTTATATTCTTCTGGAAAATGCTACACTGAGTATTTTGCTCTCAATGTCCTGTTTTATTTACAGGAGTCATGATAAGTCTATTTTTGTGTGTCATTTCTGGGACATCCTGATTTAGCTGCCTATGTTCCCTGACCTTTGTTCCTAAGGGACAGAATTGTGTTGAGTATAAGAAGCAGGTGACACAGTCTTGTTATTGTCATTGAGCACAATTAGTGCCTGTCTCCAAAGGAGCTCACAGGTTCTAGGGTCCTGGGGCTCAACATTGGATCTTATCCCACTTTTAGTGGCACAGGAAGGTTGTGGGGGGGGCTTCAAACAGATATTTTTAGCTGATTATTACTAGAACTCATGCTAGTTTTGAGTGATCCTAATAGATTACACCTGCAAAGTTATGGATTCAACTCTTCCATCTACTTCAGGACTCAGAAGAGCTGTAAGGCCCTCCCAGGAGCTGGAAGCACACTTCCATAGGAGAGCATATGCTTAGAATATGTGAGAACTGGGGTTCGACCCCCAGTGTTGCAAATAAAACAAAACAAAAGGAACATCTAATATCCAGTCATATAAAATTGAACTTTCCATTTCTCTTTAGTTACAGAGTACTGCAAACTGGAAGTTTTTGTTTACAACATTCTTATAACATTCAAAAAATAAGACTTAAGAACATATTAAAAGGATGCCTTAGTTAGGGTTTCTATTGCTGTGAAGAGACACCATGACCACAGCAACTTTTTTTTTTAAACTTGGATTGATTCTTTGTGGATTTCACATCATGTATCTTGATCCCACTTATCTCCCTGTCCCTTCACTTCTACCCTCTGCCATGCACCCCCCCCCCAAAAAAAAACCCAAACAAAATCTAAAAGAAAAACAAAAAAACAAAAACACAAAAGGGAGAAGAATCTCTTTGCGGAAGCTGTAGTGTGGCTCACTGACTCACACAGTTTTCCCTTTAGTCTATTCATCTTTACTTGTAAGTGTTCATTGCTATGAGTCGCTGGTCTGGTCTGAGGCCTCTGGCTTTTGCTACACTCTCAATAATGGGTTCTTTCTTTGGCTTCTATTAGATATCCTGTTGTCCTGTGTCATGGAGAGCCTGCTGTTTAGGTACTGTAGGTCCGTCCCCTTCACATGCTGCAACATTTCACAGATGAGGTGAGTGTTGGGCTGGGCTAATTCATGTCCCTGGTTTGGGGCCTGTGTGGTAGCTGGGTTGGTCAGCCCACAAGCTTTCCCTCATCCTCACTGCCCCAGCAAGCTCCCCAGCACTGCCTGGTCTAGTTCACCCAATGCAGCCTGCAGGAAGGGGTGGGGCCACTTCTTCTCTCAGGTCCTCAGATCCAGCTCACCCACACTCACATCACTAGGGCCAACTCTACTGTTTTGCCCAGGAGAGGTGCAGGGCATTCTCTCCCAATTGCTGTAAAGGGCATATTAGGGAGAGTGAGGTCAGCTCTCCTTTTCTTATGCCCTGAGGACTGGCTCACCAGTGCCCCCACCAAGAGGATCAGCTCTAGTGCAATAGTGCCTGCTCTCCCACAATAACTCTTTAAAGAAAACATTTAATTGGGGTGGCTTACAGTTTCAGAGGTTTAGTCCATTATCATCAAGGCAGTAAGCATGGTTGCATGCAGGCAGACATGGTGCTGGAGAAGGAGCTGAGAGTCCTACTTCTTGATCCACAGGCAACAGGAAGTGAACTGATCTAGGCATAGCTTGAGCAGAGGAGGCCTCAAAGCCCTCCCTCACAGTGATGCATTTCCTCCAACAAGGCCACACCTCCTTAAACAAGGCCATAACTCCTAATAGTGCCACTCCCTATGAGCTTATGGGGGCCAATTACATTCAAACTACCATAAAGGGATTTTATTTAACTTTTAAAAATGAGGCATGAGGTTCACAATCTTTATGAGATTATCTCTATATTAGCTCCGCTTGGAAACTGTCTTTGTACAATGACTAGGACCAAGGACTTCATGGAAATGTTTGGCCTCTGCTATCAGGTCTTTCTCCTCCTGATTTTTTGATGTCCGTTCCCATTTATGAAGAGGGGTAGCTCAAGTAGGGGCATGCTGTTGATCAGAAAAAGGATTTTCCAACAGTGAAATTTTTCTTGGCTTTTTTTTTTTTGATTGCTTCATACTGCTAGAAGTAACCATAACCTTGCAGGCTGCTGTTTGGCATTCCAACCACGTGCTCCATACATCCCCAAATGTCAGCTGTGCTCTCCCTACAGCCTGCAGTAGAACTTTTACTGGCACACTGTAGATTCGACCTTTTACTGATCTCTATCAGTAAAATGAGGTTTGGGATTTGATGGGGTCATGTCTGAATCAAATTCCCTTAATTCTCATTCTAACACAGTGTTCAATCTAGTTGAAAGGTCTCTGCTTCCTCTGACAGTTATCCCTTCCACATGGAGTGTGCCAGAGGAGGATTCTCTGGAAGCCTGGGGATTCACATACCAGTCTAGGCTGCACTGACAGCTGATGCTGGCCTCCCTCTTTCTGGCATGAATTCCTAACTACAATAAGTATATTGGAAGTTGTAACTCTCCAGCGTCTTTAATTGAAAATGACTCCATGAGATATCAAGTGTCCATTACATTACTAGATTCTGTTGACGCTTTTAGCCTCGATTATCATTTCCCTTTGTAATATAAATGTTGATGAGTCACATTAAACTGTTGAATTGATGTCCACTGCTCCAGGGTCTACATTGTCTAAAGAGTGATGTACTGTTCCCCACTTTGTTACTATGTTTCCTGTGGTTTTGAGGAATGATTTTGGTGGCTTTGTGTTGATTTGTTGTTCTTTAGGGGTGTAGAGAGAAGGGCTAAAAATGTCTCTCCTCAGCATCTTTACAGTAAGACCATGGCACTGAGTGTTTGTCAGCTTGTCACAAACAGACAAATCTGGGAAGTGGAAATCTCAGTAGAGGAATTCCCTCCACAGATGGGGCATTTTCTTAATTGCTAATTGATGTAGGAGGGTCCAGCTCACTGTGGGCGATGTATCCTTAGGCAGATGGGCCTGGACCGTGTAAGAGAGGCAGCCAAGCAAGCCAGGAGGAGCAAAGCAGTGAGCAGCCTTCTTCCACGGTTTCTGCTTCAATTCTCTGTCTTGGTGTCCCTCGATGATGGACTGCAAAGCGTAAGAACCCTTCTTCCCTTTTGTTTTGGTCAGCGTTTTATCACAGCGACCAAAAGCAAACTGAGACCAAGATGAAGATAATTTCTACAATCCTTGGATTAAATGACATCATTTCCCCTTCCTAAGCCATAACGCAGAGATGATGTTGAAATCATCTATCATAGAAGCAGAGTTGCATAATGCAAACTGTCTCCCTTACTAGTTCTATAATAAATGCTACCAAGAGAACCATGGGTGTGTCTGAAGTAAGTGGGAATTTGGTCAGAACAGATACAGGACTGACTCTGCACACATGAAGTACAGTTAGAGGATTGCTTCCTGCCTTTTCTTGCTATGTCTTCTGAGGCATAGAATTACAGACCTTAAAAATGAACAGGCTTGCTGTGTGATGGGAAATGGTGGACAAATGGTGAAATGGGGCTAATAATGCGCAGTTGATGTGAGTTGTCTGCAAATAGTTTGGCAGATGAGTAGACTGGAGGCTAAAAGCCTTGCCTATCTCTGGGGAGCCTCATCAAGTCTCTTTGGGTCACTCATTTGATAAAATTGGGGAAGTGGTGGGATAATTGCTGATCTCATTTTTTTTTTCCAAGACAGGGTTTCTCTGCATAGCCCTGACTGTCCTGGAACTTGCTCTGTAGACCAGGCTGGCCTTGAACTCAGAGATCTGCCTGCCTCTGCCTCCTGAGTGCTGGGATTAGAGGTGTACACCACCACTGCCAGCAATTCTTTTTAAACTAAAGAAATGTTTACAAATAAGTGAATAGCTAGCACCGCAATCCCATGGAATCGTATTCCTGTCTCTGCTCTAAGAAAACAGGGATAAAGTCTAAACTACAGACACATTTCCTTGAAATGCCATGCCAAGGAAGCATGCTTGTTAATTTCAGATACGAGACTGGATGGGTTTCATTTACAATTCCCTTTGTAGTGGCTGCTGGCAGTGCAGGCCGCCTCAGCAATGGCACACAGCTTCTCAGCCTACATTTTGTGTGCAATTTTCACCTTCCCCTCCTTTTTATCTTTTAAATATCGTACTTCAACAAACTCACTTTCTCCTTGTTTTACTGTTTACATTTAAAACAATTTAAGTTTCTCTGGAAGTATGTAAGGTAAATAAATAGCACAGAATTAATTGCATTAAAAATCTTATGCATGTGTATGTGTGTGTGTACACATACAAGCGTTCATGTGTTTCTGTGTGTGTAAGCTTTCTTACAGTTCTGTATGTGTGTGTGAGGGGCAGTAGTGTACCTGGTCAGAAGACAACTTCAGGTGTCGGCCATTACTTTTCACTTTGTTGGATACTGGGTCTCTTGTTTGTAGCTGCATATGCCAGGCTAGGTGAATCCTTCCTCCAGGGATTCTCCCACCCCCGTCTCTCGTCTTCCCACGGGATGCTGAGCTTACAGGTGAACCCTTGTGCATGTGGCTGTCCTTGAGTTCTGGGATCAGAACGCAGACCTCACACTTGTGCAGCAAGAGCTTTACTCAGTAGGTAGGATTTGCAGCTCCTCTTTTGTTTAGTTTTGCTTTGTTTTTTGTTTGTGTGTGTGCATGTGCACATGGCAGCCAGAGGTTGGCATCTTTCTTGATTGAGTCCACTTTTACCAAGCTGTGGTAGCTAGCTTGCTCCGAGAATCCTGCCTTCACCTCCCAAGCACTGGGATCATAGGATGGCCACCATGCTCTCCCGGCCTTTACATGGGTGCTGGAGACCCAAACTCTGGTCTTTATGCTTTCGTGACAAGCACTACATTCGTCCCCCAAGTCTTCATTTGTTATTGATTTCATTTTTGAGATAAGGCCTCTCTATGAAGATTTGTCTGGGTTTAAACTCACAGTTCTCCTGCCTCCTGAATCATGAGATCATAGGACTGCACTACAAGTATACTTTTCGCTCAGAAATAATTTCACGTTAGTGGGAATTTAGAACCAATGTCTGTGGGCTGCAATATCTGTGATGGGAGGTGATTAAAGGGATCTGGCCTTGAGAGTGATAGGTGGAGTGATAGGCATAAGGCGACAGAAGACAGGGTGTGAGCCCTACCTCCCTCCACCCCCCTGCCTCAGAATCCCTCAGAAATAATTTGGGGAGGTGCTTGTAGTGATTGTTGGCCCAATCACAGATTGGTGGAGGAGTCTATGATACACAGTTGTCCTTCCTCATTGTGAATTATTTCTTTTATTTGACATTTTAATTAAATGTGACCAACTATAGTGCAAGTGTATTAAATGAAAACTTCTAGAAGTAAACCTCATAAAATTTAAATTTAATATTAGTTTGATTAGCATGATGGATTCCTGTGTCCTTCCACACTGCCTCAGGATGTGAACTGTCCTGTTGTCTGGAGTGTTCAAGGTCTACATGCTAACCGTTTGCTGACCACATATTAAGGACACACACAGCATACATAGGAATACTCCTCAAGTTCTCAGGCATCCCCCTGGAGTCTCACAGCCACTGGGAATGTGGGGCAACGACTGATACATAGCTATTGTCTGGAAAACTCCATCTTGAAGTCCAGCCTGGGCTAACCTAAGGAGACTTGCATAAACATACTAATGGAGGAAACAATTCTTCTTGGGGAATATTGAGGGGAACTCTTTTTGCTGAACTGCCAGAAAACTGACACCATGATTTAAACTTGTTCCTGCAACAAACATTTTTGCATTTTTAGGAGT
>CABHPR010152846.1:0-19967 GCA_902168415.1 Peromyscus melanophrys
AATAATAATAATAATAAAGACAACTGAAAAATTATACTATACCAAGTGCACTATTTGTAGATAGGTGGGCAGGAGAATCTCACCTGGGGTTGTTATTGTTCTTGTAGCTGCCATGGCTTGGAGATTTCTAGGATGATCTTTAATAAGATGTGAAGTCTGGTGTAGAGGATTATGTATAGAGTGAGACCACTGTGAAGAATCCAAGCAATCTACACATAACAAAGAAACAAAATAAACAGCCTCCCCCACCCCCAAGCGTTCAGCCTCTCAAACTGAATTTCCTGGAACATCTGCAGCTGGAGGTCTATTTCAAAATGCTTTCAAATGACTCTGTGACTTCCTTGGAAGACAGTCAGCCGTGCTGATCCCACACTGTCTTTCGAGGGACAGTCTGACTGTTACAACACTGTACCCACTCTGTTTGATCTAAACTATACCTAGTGAACAGATTTTATTACAAAGACACTGCAGAGGAACTCAAACATTCAATGGATTTACAGGAGAAGATAAAGGAATATATCACATGGGTCAAGACAAATGCACAACCCTGGGACCAAACTAAAAATAATGCATTCCTGTCCACAGTACAGTGAAATATTCAACAATACCACGAAGATGTCTACTGTGTCTTATGTGGCCATTCTGATACTTAGGGTCCCTTAAGGAAAACAGAATTTCCATGAGGTCCTACTATGTGCCACAGAAGTCCTACAAAGTGCTTGATACATGTCATACTTTTCAATCCCATTTTACTCAGGTAATCTTTTTTTTAAATAATACTCTCATTAATTCTTTGAGAATCTTACACATGTATACAATGTATTTTTATTATATCCACTCCCCATCCCCCTTCCAACTACTCATTTAAACTTAATAACACCCTGGGAAATACAGTAAGCACTCATTCAATTAACATTATGCTAATTGCTACTATAGAAAGACAAGGTATAACCTCACTAAATAAATGCTTTGTTAGGTGTTATTCAGTGCTCGGATACACATGGATTCTACCAAATACCCAAACAGGTTAATATGCAATAAGACTCTGAATTCATCATTTCCAGCGTGGGCTAGCCATTGACCTCATTTGAATTCTTCTTAAAATTTGACTTTTCATATCCTTTTCTAAACAGGTGTTTTCTATTTTCTTTTAAGGTCCACTGAGCATAAGGAACACTTGCAGAGGCTGAAGAGATGGCACAGTGGTTAAGAATGGGTGCTGCTCTTGCAAAAGACCTGAGTTCAACTCCCTGCACCCATGTTAGGAGGCTCACAACCTCCTGTAATTTCAGCTTTAGGGGATCTGGCGCCCTCCTCTGGACTTCTGTGGTACCTGCACTGGCACGTATACATACCCGCCACATACAACACACACACACACACACATAATTAAAAGTAAAATGAAGTATTTTCAAAGAAACAATGGAGACTGAAAACAAAAACAAAATCCCACCAGAACGAAGAAGACAAATACAGCACCCAAAATAAATTCTACAAAAATGTCTGGTATTCATAAATCATTCTTTAGTTTCACAGAGGAACCACTTGACCAGATTTTTTTAAAAAATACTAATAACTGATTCACAGCCCCCCAAGACTTTGATTTAATTGGTCAGGGACGAAGCCTGTGTAGTGGTGGTGTTTTTAAGAGCTCCCAGGTGGCTCTTTTGTGCAGCTGAGGCCGAACAGCACGGACTGGGAACCCACCAGAAAGACTCACAGTACATGGTGACTAGTGGGGGGAAGGCAATGGCTGCTGGGACAGGGTAGATAGAGATCACTTCCATCCTTGCTTTTATCAGGTGGACCCTTGCATTGGATAGCATACAGATAGAGCCATGAAGAAAAAAACATTGACCACTGGAGAACAGAGAACAGTGTTACCGAAGGAAATGCCGAACAGAAAAGGACAGGGTCGGGGGAAGAACAAGGAGTGCCCGAAGGACTTCACATTTGAATGGAGCAGGGACCCTGGACGTGGGCAGGAAGGTGAGCTAGCCATGAGAGATCCAGAGACAGAACATTTGGAAGGGATTTCAGAAGCAATTTTTAAAAATGGACAATTTCTGAGCCAGGAAGTGATAGAATCCAAATAACTGTCATCTCTGCATGTGGAAATGTGGAAAATTCCACCAGAAAAAAACAATGGCTGGAGAAGGGAGCTGTGGAGGCCAGGGCAGTTAGTTAAGCAGTGGGATGGGTGGGGCTGAAGAAGGAGAGGTCAAAGGCACACATCACATCAGGACCAGGGCAGAAGGTCGAGGGTAGAGCTCAGCCCAGGGATGGAGGGAATGGAGAGACCTAGAAGGTAGGACACTAGAAGAACAAAGGCCTCAGGACGGCTTAGGTGTACCAGTCAGCAACAGCAGCAACAGGAACAGGTTCAGAAGGTAGTTGGTGAATTCCATTTCACATAATTTCAGCTTCAACCACCGTTGCGACTTCAGTTTGGAAATGTCCAATCACATGTCTGAAGTCAGCGACTGGGGTACAGTGGACATCTTCAAAGTGAAGGAGGAGACCTCGGTGCTGTGTCACAACTGTAGGTCAGTGTAGAAGAAAGGCGGCAAGTGGGTCTTTGGGGGGTCATAAAGAAGATAAGGACACACCTTTGGATAAAGGGGGCTTGTGAAAGAGACAGGGGAAAACACAGAGCCAAGGACCATTATAATACTGAATAAATGAGAAAAAAACCTCCCGAGGGCATGTGATAATCTGGATGGAAACAATTCAGAAATAACCATGTACAAAGACAAGTCGTGGGGGTGGGGAGGTAATAAAACTGGTTATGACCAAGTATTGGACATCGGTGACTGTGGTGGTTTGAATGAGAACGGCCCCCACAAACTTTCACATTCGACGCTTGGTCCCCAGTTGGCGGATCTGTTCAGGAAGGATTAGAAGGTGTGGACCTGGAGGAGTCTCCAGTGCCAGGCCTGCCTCCCAGCCTGCTGCCCTCCTCCTCGCAATGATCATCATGGACTCTGACTGACCCCGAAACTGGAAGTCCCGATCAACTTTCTCTACTACTATAAGTTGCCTTAGTTATGGCGTCTCTCCACAAAAACTGAAAAGTAATTAGGACAGTGAACAAAACAGTTGGAGCAAACGCAGCATCTGTACCTGGGATGCGAGAGTGAGGTTCAGTGTGCGGAGGGTGGAGGTAAGGGAAAAGAGAGACAAGAGGTGTGGGCCGCTGGCGTCCAAGAAGGAAAGGGTGTTCAGATCAAGCAGCGAGGTAAAGCAGTGAGTGCCGCAGATAACGAACAGAGGCCTTGCCACGCCAGAGAGGAATATGCTGGGGAGAGACCAAGTCATCACTAAGGATGAGTCAAAATGCAAGCCAAGGGTAGGAGGGGATGCAGTGAGGCTCCCCCGGGAAGAAAAGTGGGGTGGCTTTCCTGGAAATGGAAGGAACACAGGTAGGCCATAGACTTCTCATCACTGTAACCGAACACCTGAAAGAAAACATTTAAAGGAGGAGACATGTATTTTGAGTCGCACTTTCAAAGTTTTCAGTGGTGAGGAGAATGTGGCAGAGCAGAGAGTTCTGTTCGCAGCAGCAAGAGGCAACAGAGAGAAAGAAGGTCTGGAGGGAAGGGCTCAGGGCATCCTGGAGCTCTCTTCTTCAAGCAGTCTCTCAAGCCTTCAGTGTATAGGACCCTGTCAATCTCCATGGTGCCCTCAAAGCGTCCTGCATATTGCCCTGAAACCCAGCACCTGGCTTCTTTCGTAATGGCCCTAATCTCTTCAGTAGCCACTTGAGTCGGCCCCAACTTTGTAAGAGCTTCTTCTCTGGGCAAACTGCAATTTCATTGAACCTTTCCTCTCTGGTTTCTTCTCACAGTTCTTACTGTAAACTTGGGGCTAAAAGCAGCCCACAATAACCATGAGGATGATGGACAGCCTTGACATTTCCTGTCCAATCAGTTCCTCCATGGGCTTTAAGTTCAGCCTCACACAAGATCTCTGGGCAGGGACAGTATGGCCCTACTCAATTCCCAGTGGAGTTCTGCTTCCCATTTGAAGGCTGATGAGTGTAGTCTTTTCCGTCTTCATTCCTGGGAGCTGACAATCCTCTGGGCTCAACCAGATCTGTCCATTAGGCTCTGCTTACCACATTTTAGGGCTTCTCGAGACCACACCTCCAAGTTTCCCCGAATTCCTCCCGCAAACCCGCTCCAAAGCCTCCAGAGATGCATAGTCTGGATCTGTGGCTGCAGGGAGCCCGACGTTCTGAGGTCAGTTTTCTGTGTTAGACTTTTAGTTTTTGTGACCAAATACTTAAAAGGGGCAACATGAAGAAAGGTGTGCTTTGACTCAGGGTTTCAGAGAGCTCAGTCCTTCCCAGTGAGGGAGGGAGCATGGAGGAACTGAGTGACTTCCATCATGGTGGCTATGATGTAATGAAGGCGAAAGAATACTTGCTCTGCTATGTTCCTTTTTCTCCTTTGATGCCATCCAGATTTCCAATCTATGATGTGGGCTACCCCACTCAGGGCAGACCCTCTCCTCTCAGCTAAACCTCTCTGGAAATACTGGCCCAGGCATGCCCAGAGGTGTGGACTCCTAACTCTTTGACAACCACTGTGACAGAGGGAAGATAGAAGGGGGGAAAAGTAAGGAATTCCAAAAGTCTGATGACCTACAATATGTTAGCAAGACGGAAAACAAGCGCACTCTTATTCAAAATGTGGGAGAAGTAATACGAGCGGCGAGGAAACCTTCGCAGGGCTGGAGATCAAACTGAGATTCTAGCACTGACTCATTACATAAGTTAATTGCTTGAAAGAACCAAGGGACACTGGATGATGCTGAGCTTAAAATCACCTCTTTAAAATCACCTCCAGCCCTCAACAATCTGACTTTACAGACTCCTTTCTGTGATCCCTGCCCCCAAGAAGTCTTTGGCCAATGAACCTTTAGTTTAAGGTGTCAGGGTTTCTTAAAATCCTGAAAACCCCAGTTCCATTTCAGCTCAACTCGCTCTCCCTATTTGGCTCCCCGACTATTATTTTCGCTTACAAGTCTGCCTGGGCAGAGCAGACCGACTCTCCACTCAACTTGTGTCCTCCAACAAGCCATGTTATGTTGCTTTCTCAACCGGAAAACCCAGGGTCCCAATGAGGTGGCATTGCCTCCAGGACAAAGAGCTCTGGAGGATTAAGCACCAAATGACTGAGCAATTTGCAGGGGTGAAGCCACAGCAAGGAGCCACGATCATCCCTGCCTGGCTGGGCACAGTGCAGTTCAGCAAACACAAATGCATATTGGGGCCGTCTCAGGTGCCAGAGACCAGAGCTGGCCAAATGAAGCAGAAGCAGAAGACAAAGGAAAATTCCTCAACAAAACAGGGCAGGAGGGAAAGAGTGCAGAGAAGAAAGGGGTGAGGAGGTGAAGCTCTCACGCTGCTGAAATTCCCCTAGACGGAGAGATCAAGTTTCCTCTGGGTTACAATGGGTAAGTGCACATACCAAAAGCTGTGCATTGACCTTAGGCCATGTAGGAAATTTAGCTTATGGAAAGAGAGAAGGTCTCAAATACACACACTGGTGTCCCTTCTTTCCAATAAGACGGGCTGTGGTCCTACCGTGAGGTCTCTCTGGGGGGCTATATTTTGCAAGCAGTTTCCTCCGGCAGGAAGTAAATGAAGAATCCCAAAAGCAGGGACACAGTCATGCGCGTGCTACTCAGCTACAGACCCACTCCATGTTAAGTTTCATGTTAATTTGGGGGATTTTAATCCTACATAACAGTCTGCACAAACTTTCTTCAAGGGCCTACAGTTACAATTTGAATGGAAAATGTCCCCTACAGGCCCATGTGCTTGAATGCCCTGGTTACCAGCTGCTGGTGTCTTTGCTGTTAACCTTCGGCATGTGGAGCCACCTAAGGCCAGGTCTTGAGTGTGATGTCAGTCCTGTCCCCAAGTCTGTCTCTGCCTGCCACTAATACATGAGGAGCCTCAGCCAGAGGCTCCCATTGACCTGCGCCAGACCCACGCCTTCCCTGCTGTGACTGGCCATTCTGGTTCCAATCAGCTTCTAGTCTTCTGAGTTTTACCGAGTTCTTGGGCTTAAGCTGCTTCTGCCGGGTATTTGATCACAGTGAGAGGGGGAAACGCACCTACTAGATGTTAAAAGTTGCCGAACTAATCCACCTTCTTCACGTTTCTGTGATGCTAGCTCATGAGTTAACAGTGCTGACATTCTAAAGAAATACACTCTTTGGGTGGGTCATGCTCACACTTACAGCATAATCCAAGGAACCCCAAATGCCAGTCCGGTTTGAGGGGCTGTATTATTTACTTTTCCTGTTGCTATGGCAAAATGCCTTTTAAAAATCACTTCTGGGTTTGTTCTGGCTAACAGAGGGCACAGTCCATCATGATGGGAAGTCACAGCAGCAGGAGCATGAAGTGGCTGTTCACACCGGGTCCACACTCAGGAAACAGAGGTGAGTGCTGGTTCCTGTCTCCTTTTCTCCTTCTCTTTCAGTTTGAAACCTCATGATGCTGCCTACATTCAGGGTGGTTTTCCCTCAGCTAACCCTCTCTGGAAACATCCTCACAGGCATGCTCAGATGCACATTTCCTAATAATTCTAAATCCAGCCAAGTTGACAATGAAAATTAGCCATCACAGGGCCCTAACAGAACACTCTAATGCTATTCATCTAAACTGGTTAAATAAGTGTTGTCCCTGCTGTGGAATAATCCTGCTGTACACTGTGAAGACCTGTGGCTCTCATTGGTTTAATAAAGAGCTAACTATCCAATAGCTAGGCAGGAAGAGGTTAGGCGGGAGAGCCAAACTGAGAAAATGTGGGAAAGAAGAAGGGCAGCATTGCCAGCCAGACACAGAGGAAGCAGGATCTGTAGAATATGAGGTAACAAGCCATAAGCCATATGTCAGTGCATAAACTGATACGTATGAGTTAATTTGATTGTAAGAGCTAGTTAGTAACACGCCTAAGCTATTGGCAGAGCATTTATAATTAATAATAAGTCCCTATGTTGTTTATTGGGGAGCCAGGAGTCCCAAGGAAAAACCCCGCCTACATCCTGTCCCCTAGATTGCAATCCTCCAATTTCTCTGTTCCTAGGTTTCTAAGAGTGTGTTTGAGTTTCTATTGCTGTGATAAAACACCATGATCAAAGGCAACTTGTGGAGGAAAGGGTTCATTTCATCTTACAGTTTGCATTCTATCATCCAGGAAAGTCAGAGAGCAACCCAAGTCAGGAACCCGGAGGTGGGAACTGATAAAGAGACTGTGGAGGAATGCTGTTTAGTGGTCTGCCCAGTTTGCCTTCTCATACACCCCAGCACCCCCTGTCAAAGATGGTACTGCCCACAGTGGGCTGGACCTTCCCACGTCAATCATTAATCAAGAAAAGTCAACACAGGCTTGCCTACAGGCCAATCTAGTTAGAGCACTTTCTCAACTGTGGTTCCCCCTTTCAAAAAATGACTCTAGTTGTGTCAAGTTGATGTAAAACAAGCCAGAACAAAGAGGCTCCATGGTGGCAGATTGGATGGGGCTCATATATCTAAGCAATTGTATGACCAGCCTAGCTTCATGCCTTAACTTTCTTCATCCCACGACTCAGTTTTCTGGGCTCCAATGCCAACCCCTCAATGACATTTACAGAGTCACCACTTTCCCATGCTGCCCTAATATTGTCATAGGCTTTATTCTGTACTGCTGGCCACAGCCATGTCTCACAGTCTCCATCTTCTGATGGCCACTACCTCTACTCTCCAAGTAATGCAGGAAGCACCTTTCTTTTTATGTTCTCATCACTTAGAAAGCAGAGGGCATTCACATCTAGGTTATGGTTCATTGTGTTGCTTCTCTGTCATTGATTATTCTTCCTCACAAAGCACACAGGTGTGATAAAGAGGGCTTCAGTCATCTGTCCTGGATCTCCAGTGCCCTCCAATCACCATGCCTCTTCCTTGATCTTACTCATTCTTTCCAGTTCCATGTCCAGGTTGGCACTCTTCTGAGACTTTGTACCCAGTCTTCCCTAAACCAATTTTCCTTGAAAAAGCTACAAGCATAGTCTGATATTTTGAGGTACATCTGAACATGGGTGGTGGATGGGAATTAAACTCTTGTGTCTTGTGAACCTTATAAACTTACCACCCTTTTACAGAAGTCCCTGAAGAAGGACTCAAGCCTAGGGTCCATCATCAATATCTGGTTTGCCCATGGGAGATTCACATTCTTGACATCATTTCCAGAGAGAGTAAAGACCCTTCACCTAAGTCAGGTATTTCAACTAGTTATGTTGGGAAGAATGGGACATTTCATTCGTGGAGCTTCCCACGAGGTCTTCCTTGGGGGTGTGCCCTCAGAGGAGGTTGTGGAACCCCACACTGTCCTCCTTTTTTTTCTGTTAGATCTTCCATCCAGGAGGTAAGCAGTCTTGTCCCTCCGTGTACTCCCGCCATGATGTGCAACCTTGCCACAGGCCCAGTGATCCCGGATTGACCCTTCACTGAACGGTGAGACAAAGTGAATGTTTCTTCATCATGAGCTGACCATCTCTTGTATTTCTCATGGCGACAGAAACTGCCACAAGTGGGTTAATGAGTTTCTGTGACTCAACAAATACTCAGGTGGAAAGTGAGAGAGAGGCTTGCTCTCCTCAGTCTGCGAACAGCTCTCCTCAGGTCCTGTCACTCATTCCTCGCCCAGAGGTGCACAGGCACACTTGTGTGTAGACATAAACACACACGGGTGTGCACTTACGTACAGCTACTACCTCCTGGTCTAACACAACTCTGACTTTAACTGTTTGCCTTCTATCTTCTTGGTTCTTCTGATGCATCTTTCAAAGGACTAATCTTACCTTGGCCAGCCTGAAGGTGGGCAGTGTGGTTGGCAATGATACAGCTGATTCTGCTGTACTCCCGGTGAGTTCAGCCTCTATCCCCTTTCTCTGGAATACAGGAAGTACTTGTTGCTTTGTTCTCTGCTCTCCAGAACCCACTGCAACCAGAACAGTGGATTTATGTTAACTTATGAGTTTACATCACTCGATACAAAGTATTAGAGTGATCAATGGCTATTTAAAAGTAAGGTTTCCTATTTTCAATTCATATTTTACAGTTGCACATGTACTTCACAATAAGAAACTTTTCAGAACACAGTAATCACAATTCAATGCACTTGAAAGAAATTACCAAGATTTACAAAACCTGCAGGCTGCAGAGATGGCTCAGTGGTTCAGAGTTCTTACCACTCTTGCAGAAGACTTGAGTTCAGTTCCTGTACCCATGACCGGAGGTACACAGCTGCCTGCAACTCCAACTCTAGGGAATGTAACACCCTCATCTATCCTCCACAGGCAAGCACACACACACAAATGAAGTAATTTTTAAAGATCTACCAGAGAGTCAAAAGAAGAAGAAATGGCAGTGCTTAATAATAATTATTCCCCTCATTTGAAATTCATACTTCTGTTTGTAAATTTTGTTCTAAACAGTAATTGTTCTGATTGCTCTAAAGATTTCCAGAAATTGAAAGAAATTATCCTTTCTTTGTTCTCCCACATTAAAATTTAAGGAAAAAAATAACTATGAAATCTAGTAGTTGAATTTGTGTGTGTGTGTGTGTGTGTGTGTGTGTGTGTGTGTGTGTGTGTGCTTGTAATTGGACCCAGGATCTCTCTCAGACTAAGCCTATGTTCTGTCCCTGAGCTCCACCCCAGCCTGAACTATCATTTTTAATGGCATCCTCAAATCTCTCATGTAAAAAAAATTCCAAATAGATGAATATGCTTCCAAACCAAAGATAGCGTGTTAGTTTGCAGCATCCAGAAATGGTCACACAAGATACATCTGGCTTGACATTTAATCCCTGCTGTCATATTTTTGGCTCTCTCTCTATCTTTGACCAATATTTTACATAAACTTCCACCCAGAACGTAGACACAGTAAATCAACTGTATCTTTTACTCTGGATCTTTTTTGCAGAGTTGGCAAGTTTTGGCCCAGAGATCTGGGAGCAGAGGCGCCTGACAGTCCCACCATAGATGCATCCCTGCAGCTTTCTCCTCCAAAATGGAGGCTAGCCACAGGCATTGCTGAAACAATGTTGTCCTCAGGAGCAGTTCAAGTGCCTGGCCCAGCTGCCTCCATCCTTCATCCTACCTGCCTAAGGAATGGTTCGTTCCCTCGGCACCTCGCCACCTTCAGTGGTACCACCCCAGCTAACAGCCTCAGGTTATTAGCGGCACTTTGCATTCTCCGTTTTCTGCTGGTCCCCAGTCCATGGTCCAGAATGCATCCCAGCCCATCCAAATAGAAGCAACGGGTCTTTAAAATTTCTTCCACTCCTTCCTTCCACTCCTTGCTCTGCCCTCTTAGCCTCAGTGTTTTCTCCTAGACAGCAGATGCTGAGGGCTTCGCTCCCTCCTCCTACGGAATTGCATCCTGGGAAAGTGTCCATGAGTCACTAAGAGGTTAAGATGGAACTGGGAGATATTAGCAGGGCCTCACTAGTCTCGAGCTATTTTAACAACGAAGCTCGTGTTGGCTTGTAGCTGAAGCTGACCGTGGCAGACACCCGCAGCCTTTCTGCAATGCCACCATCATGCTTCTTCATCCCTTCCTTAGTCGCAAGCTCTGGCCCATCACACCCTTCACACTGCCAGCCCAGGGGCTGTTTTCCCTCTGCAAAGCAAAGTGGAGCCTCCTTTTATTCTCTGCCAGCCTCTCAACATTTCCTCCCCCATTCCTTTCCTGTTGTTCTCTCTGTCTGGACCCTGCCTCCTGTCCCTAACTCCACCCTGAACTCCCTCCTGTAACTTAAAGCAAAACTGTTCAAGTTTCTAGCTAAGCTCTCATCCACAACCCCTTGAATAAGAGACTAAAGTCTCCAAAGTGAGTGTGTGGCTCATTCTTCTATCACTGAGAAAAGCAAAGGAGAAAAGGCAAAGTGCCTTTGTTAATTTCCTTTCCTCTTGCTGTGGTAAAATTCCCTGACAAAAACAATTGGAAGGAGAGTGGGTTTAAATGCTCACCATCCTAGATTACAGTCCATCATGGTGGGCAGTCAAGGCATTGGGAACGGGAAGGAGTTAGTCACATGATACACATGGTCAAGAGAAGACAGCAATGGATTAATGCATGCATGCCTGCACCTGCTCAGCATCTTCTTTCCTTTTCATTCAGGCCGTGGCCCTGTCCATGAAATGGTGTCACCCACATTCACCTCAATTAACCCAATTAAGAAAATCCCTCACAGGCCTGCCCACAAGACAACATAATTCAGACAGCTCCTCGTCAAGACCCTTTTCCCATATGATTATACATTGTGTCCAGTTGACCATCAAAATTAACCGTCAAGTGACCAGAGAGTCTTGATCAGTCCAAGCCAGATGTGTCTAATACAAATAGAAAGCTCATATAATACTGATTAGCTGAAGGATTGCTAAGTTTAACATATGGACGGTTCATTTTTAATGTTGGTGACTTCCAATAGGAAAATATAAACTTGACATGAAGAAATAATACAAAAGGGAGAAATACAGTTAGTTTCCAAAAGAGGAAAATCCACCACGCTCAATACGATTGAAGCTTCAGTAAAGTAAGCATTTTCAAGTCCAAATTAGGGGGAAATGAGAGCATCTGATGGGAGAGGAGAGAAGGGCAGATACTTGTGAAGAGCAGCACGGTAAACTAATAGCTTTTACAATGTGTGTTCTCCAATAATTACTTTGAAGTAAAATTCTAGATACAGAAAATTAAAACTGTGAAAATTTAGCAGTAGCAGTTCTAAGAGCAAAACATCAGGGCAACCTAAAGGTCCAGAGAAAATGGAATGCTTTGGTGAAATACAGTATAACCACAGAATGGACTAGTGAGCAGGGAAAAAAAACAAACTCAGATTATACAAATGCATGGTAAATGCCAGGAAATAGCAAAATAATAATAATAATAATAATAATAATAATAATAATAATAATAGACCATTAGCTTTCTTTTCTCTGTTAGATCAAAGTAATCATAATTTGGAGGGCTGACATTTTCCATGTTGAATAAGCATTATATTTAAATTGTTTTTTAAAGCCTGTATTGAAAGCATTGGTAAGCTATTCTTATCTTCAGCCTGATGAGTCTACAAATCTAAAAATGTATGGCAAAAATCCACTGATCAGGTTCATCCTCAGCTATTTTGTGAAGTGTTTCAGTTCCTAGTGGAACAATAAAAAGCCAGTTTAGGGGCAGCATCTGTAGTCAGTCAGAGTACTTACTTAGCATGCCTGAAGCTCTGTACTCAATCCTCCGCTGTATAAACAAAGAGCATGCTGGAAGCCTTAGAGGGTAGAGGCAGGAGGGTCAGAAGTTCAAAGTCCTCAGCTAATAGTAGTTCATGGGCAGCCTGGGCTAGAAACCCTATCTCAAAAACAATTAAAAAGCCAATTTAAAGGATGATGAGTAATTGAGCCCATACACAAGCCTGCCTTCCAGCTGAGGAAATGGGGTAGAGGCTGAGGAAATGGGGCACACACCCCCTCAGGTTCTCCTCCCATCCTGGGTGCCCAGCTGAGCTTGATTTTTTGGTCCCTCTTGAGTCCATCAGGTAGATATGACTCAATACATCATAGTCTCTTGAGATAGATAGATAGATAGATAGATAGATAGATAGATAGACAGACAGACAGACAGACAGACAGAGAGATAGATAGATAGATAGATAGATAGATAGATAGATAGATAGATAGATAGATATAGATGAGAGTTTTTTTTTTTTGGTTTTTTTTTTTTTTTTCGAGACAGGGTTTCTCTGTGTAGCTTTGCGCCTTTCCTGGGACTTACTTGGTAGCCCAGGCCGGCCTCGAACTCACAGAGATCCGCCTGGCTCTGCCTCCCGAGTGCTGGGATTAAAGGCGTGCACCACCACTAAATCTCTCCCTCTCTCTCTCCCTCTCCCTCCTCCCTCCCACATAGAGTTGAAGGACCCAACACAACCCAAAGGACTGCCTAAAGCAAAATATCAGACTGGACTTTGTGTAAGGAAGATAGACCCTTGGTATGGGAGCCCCTGAGATTTGGGAGTTTATCTTAATAAGGTACAGGCTCACTTACAGTAACTAACCTGCTAAGGTCCTGTGGAAAGGAAAGACATCCACAGATGAGCTCAGACACACCTTTAATGAAGAAAAGAAAGAAGTCAATGGATGCCGGGGCAGAGCACAGAGAACTGCAAGTGGTCAGGATGCAGCTGCAGGGGTGGCGGAAAAAGACCTTCCAAAGACACCAAGAAGGAGAGCAGGTGTGAGCAAGGGAACTTAAGACAAGGAAGTCTGTTGTTGTCTATAGATGGGAAACTTGGACCAGTTACCCTGACAGAAATGTTTGCCTTCTGAGAGGAAAGAAAATCCTCAACACCAAGGAAAGGAGTGCAGGAACATTAGGAGAAAATAGGATTTCTCACAGGAGAGAATAGAACAAATGGACATAGGAAGCTGCTAGAAAATAATGATCAAATATTCCCGGAGCTTCAGAAGTCAGTCTTCTCGGCGTGTGGGCCCGCTCACAGGTGACTTGCTTTTTGTTCTAAATCCTCCAGACTTTATCCTATTTTCTTGCAGCTTTGCCTTGATGTACTTTTTAAGTTGAAAAGAAAAGAAGTGAAACTACAGCTTATATCTCCAAACAAACCTGCAATTGTGAATCGCGTATAGGGGAAAGGCATTGCCCCACTTGGGCAGAGCTGTGACTTGGGAAAGCAAATGATGTGCATTAACTTCAGATTGTGGACTTTCCATTACCGTCAGGGTAACTGGTCCAGGCTGTCCATCTACAGATAATCAATGAGTTCCTTGTAGAACTGATGCAGGCCTCTTCAGTTCCCTCTGGTATCTACATAGGTCATTGGTAGGAACAGAATAAAACCTAAACAAGCAGCACAGCATGGGTGACCTGAGTTCCATCATTACATTCGGCTTGGGATCCACTTGTTGGAAAGAGAGAATCCACTCCTGAAAGTTGTCCTTTGTCCTCCACATGTATGTCGTGACAGGTGCATAAACAAATGTGTGTGTGTGTGTGTGTGTGCGCGCGCGTGCGTGCATTCATGCGCGTGTGCGCGCACACACACGCAAAAGTCTTTCTTAAAACCAATATGGAAAGAAATACACTTGGGAGAAACAGTCTACAGAAATACGTGGGTAATATTCTTCTCAGCAAACAGGGACTCAGAACTGTCCCTTTGGTGATGTTTCTAATCAGCAGACACACTCAGCAAGCTCCCTCTATTAAATGCCTGTCCTCATCCCACTAGGTTTTTATACTTGCCTGTAGTCATAAGTTTTCTCAGGTCCCATCTGGCTCTGCAGTCCCTCAGCAGCTTATAAAATAGTCATTCAGAGGCTTAATATTAATTATCAACTGTATGGCCTGTGGCAGGCTTCTTGCTAGAGAGCTCTTTCATCTTAAATTAACCCATTTCTATTAATCTATGTTTGGCTACGTGGCCATGGCATTACCAGTCTGCTGGTATCTTGTTGCTCCTTGGGCAGCCCGCTTATGTCTCTCTCTCCTCTCCTTTCTTCTCTCCATATATCTGCCTGGATTTCCCGCCTGCCTCTAAGCTGCCTTTCCATAGGCCAATGCAGCTTTTATTTATCAACCAATCAGAGCAACATATATTCACAGCATACAGAAAGGCATCCCACAGCACTTGTCTAATGCTAGTAACTAGCTGTTCAGCTTATTAAAACTTCCACTTCCTGGTCTGAGCTCTGGAGATTCTGACTTGGAAGCCTGCAAGTTGCCATTGCTGTTGTGTGTGAGCATGCATGTGGTGTGATATCTGTGTGCACTTGTGTGGAGGCCCAAGACCAACAGCAGTGTCTTTCCTCAACTGTGCCCTGACTTTATTTTTTGATATGGGGTCACTTGGTGAACTTGAAAATCATAAATTAAGCTAGGCTGACTAGCCAATGAGCATCAGGAATCAACTTGTCTGACAGCCACTAACCCCTAAAAGGCTGGGGTCACAGGCACCCAAAACATGTCTGGCCTCTGATGAGCATTCTGGAAATCCAAACACAGTGGTTGTATGGCAGGCACCTTACTGACTGAACCATCCGTTCAACCCCCAAGTGACCCTTTTTCCACTCTCCTCGGGTGAGCAGACTCTTTGGAGAAGCAAGGTAAAAGTTAGGTGACTGTCTACATGTACAAATAAGCTTGATCCCTTCTGTTGGCCACACCTGGTACTGTGCACCTCTCTGGGCTTGACTCCCAGCATCCTGCAACCCAGACTGTCTCACAGGACAGCCTGTTCCGACTTGTATTTCTGAGAAAGCATTTGAGGATGATAAGGAATGTAACATTTGTTACTTGATGGTAATAACTCACAAGCCCTGCCTCCCTTCCTCGGTAACAAGAATTTCATCGGAGTTGCCATAAGAATTCACTGGGGGCTCCACATGAGATATATCAAGCACACAATTTGATACAAACACATCTGTCCTGATGTGCACATCTTTTTATCATTAGAGAGGATATGGCAGCCGATGCAGACCTCTTTAGAGTTGTAAGATTTCAACTATTACTTCTGAAAGAAGGGAGGAAGAAATCTCCCTGGGAAAAGAGCTATGTACAATGGGGCCCACATTGGCTTCCCTAGATTCCCATGCTGAATTAATTGAATTTCCAAAACATTCTTGCCTGAACCACGTTTCAAGCCGGCTCTGGGCTGCAGAGGACACAAACCCCTTCCACACACATCAAAATCAGAAGAGGCGCCAGATTCCCCCACAGAATATTGGTTCTTTTCTGCCATTCATGAGAAACCTGGCCCAAGATGTTGCATTGCAGGGAAATTGGAGATGAAATGATCACAAAGGGAAGAGATGTTTAGCCTAAGGACAGGTACGTGTGTGTTTTAGAGCAAAAGGAAAGGGGTCGACCCTGAGGCGAGGGAAGGGCTCAGCTTTCCCTACAACCGAGAAGGAGAACTTGCTGCTGAAAATATAACAGGAAGAGCAGAGAGAGGAAACCTGAGCTAGTGCTCGGTGGGATTCTCCGGTTTGAGCCAAATGTTCATTTGCATTGTCAAGCTGTGTTGAGAATTGAACAATCTATAAATAGAAACAAGCTTTAATGATAGCTTAGAAGTGAGGACACCCCCCAAAATGCACTTCCCACGTACCCTGGCGTTTCAGGATACAGTCAAAGTTACAGATTTAAAAACAGTTCAACTGGAGAGGTCAGATCAGCCATGTGCATTCCACATCAGCCCAACTGTCCAAACCCTAGCTGTCTAGAAAGGATTAAGAATTCACTATCCTTCCAGTTCTATGAAAGGTCTATATTTCTGTTTAAGACAAAGACGTTCTCTGGAGGATGATGCTTGCCAACACTCTGAAGAAGTAATCTCTCAAAATTCTTGCAACCCACTGTGTTATGATTTCATCTCATGAAATACAGCACCTTACATTAAACTCCATAAAACCAAATCCCAGCGGAGGGCCTCTAGACTCAGAGTAAGCAGCCTGCAGGTGATGCCCAGAAAAGTGGGAGAGCCTCTTCTCAGATAGCTGCATCCAACCACTGGGCTCCTTCTGCTGGGAGCAAATCTGTTTTGCTTCTGCAGAATATTCTCAGGCGATTGCTCGTGTACGCACAGTAGACCATGCAAACACTTTGTGAATGAATGACCAGGTTGCAGCTCTGCAGCCTTGATTCCCCTGCAGAGGAACTTTTATTTAAACGTAAACACCCAAATGCATTCTGCTTCTCCTGTCTGTGGATTTCATCTCTGCTTTTGCCTATGGGTGGTCAAATGTATCAATATGAGGGTGAGCAAAGACAAAAAGAAAATGTTCTTCTAGCTAAAGAGGAATTCACAGGAGTTTCTGTTGTATGAAGACTTGGGGCCTTGCTAAAGGAACGATGTCCCCAAGTAACTTGTCCATTCCCACAGAGCCAAGCTGCATGTGCTCCCAGCAGATGCTACACACCTCTTAATACTGTGATTTTAGGCAATAAGGTTAACCTTTGGTGAACATCTTGCTGAGAACTCAATCAATGATCTTTAAGGCAGCGATTTATAACTAGGGCCTTCATGTTTCTGTTGGAATCCCCTCCTGCCACCCACATTTATCTTCAGTCCTTCACTGGCATCAAAGGTAGGTCAAACATCATCAAAGGCTTGTCTCCACCTCTCTATCAAGAATATTCTGTAGGAATTCCATATATCTTCCCTTTGATACCAGCTTTTTTATGTCAGATGTAAATTAAAGTGTACAAGCCATCTTTGGGTATCACCCATTCTGGGTATCGCCATCCCTGTGGTCTCATCAATCCCTGGGTATCATCCATCCCTGGGTATCACCCACCCCTGGGTATCATCCATCCCTGGGTATCACCCATCCCTGTGGTCTCATCCATCCCTAGATATTGCCCATCCCTGGGTATCATCCAGGTGTAAAATTTCCATACAACCCAGAAAACAGTACTTGAGATTAAAGGCTATTTCTTTGGTCCGGGAAGACTTTACTCTTGTTGGACTCTCATGGTAGAAAGGAGTTCTCATTTTATTCCACATGTAACTAGAGAGTACCAATGCTATCATGACAGTGTAAAAGACCTTAAGATGCTTAGCCTCGCTGGTGTTCCTTGGTTTTCTTATTTACATGATAAAAACAATCCCATTTAGCAGTGCTGCGATTCTCAAATGAATGCATTGCTTGTAAAGACACTTGAACAATAATTGTAGCTGCAGATGTGGTTGTCAAGCCCACCCTGAACACCAAAGCCATTCATTCCCAGGACCACTCATTCATTCTACAAAACCAGACATCTAACAGAGCCAAGCACATCGTGCATCAATGAGGACAAAAAGCAAACACAGCATCAACCTTCCGGTAGTTTAGAATGGTCTGTGTGGAGATGGGGGAGAACAGTGATTTATGAACTATCTGAAGGGCTTTGAAGGAGATGGACATTGTGATGAGAAGGTCTCACAGGAGATGTTGGCCAGCAGAGGCCACTGTGGCTCATCTACTCAACAGTAGATTGGACATAGTAATGGCCACACCCTGGAACATGACTAGGATTGTAAAACTGACACATGGGAACAATCCTTGGGGAAAGAGAGCAAGCTGTGGGTGTGAATGAAAGTACAGGGGCATCAGAGGAAGACCGGGAGGAACAAGGGATGAGGTGGCCCTGCAGAAAAGAGAGGAGGGGATGTGAGGGACCTTGTAAGGGAAATGACTGAATGAGTCTTAAATGATGCATAGCGCCTCCTCAGGTCCCCCTGGGGAACAGAAAACACCTCGTATTAGAACAGTGGTTCTCAACAGCATGATTTGGTGCCTTGGCATGACATTTGGCAATGTCTGAAGACATTCTTTGTTGGTATAACCTGGTGCTAAGGATGGAAGGGAAAGGGTCTAAAGGCATTTGTGGGCAAAAGACCACCATGCAGCTAAACATCATCTTACTGTGCACAACACAGCCCCACAACAACAACAAATTATCAGGCCTAAAATGTTCATGGCACTGAGGTTGAGAAATGTCCACCTACAGAAGAGTCAGTCATAAAGTCTTGCTGTGACACATGTTTATCTGAAAAACAACCACAGGAGAGAAGTGTTTCTCAGGATTAAATGTCCTTCCCCTCCTGGAAGTTGCTCAGGTCTCCATGTAAAAGATGTTTAAGGAGCAAAGGCAGGGGCTGGAGAGACGGCTCAGAGGTTAAGAGTACTTGTTCTCACATAGGACCCAGGCTCAGTTGCTGGCACCCACATAGAGGTTCATGACCATCTGTAACTTCGTTATCAGGGAATCCAACAACCTCTTCTGACCTCTGAGGGCACTAGACACACATGTGGTGCACAGAGAGACATGCAAGCAAAACATTCATACACATAAAATCAAATAAGTTGCTTGTTTGTTTTAAGCAGACATGGTCCCAGTGGAAGGAAATGTCCACAATGAAACAGAAGTGTGGACATAGCTGAGAAATGCAACTGAAGGTCTGGGAGGGGGAAGCGCCTGGAGGAGCCCAAAGATATGGCACCATGGAAGAGCTCAGCAAAGCAGTGATGGAAGCAGAAAGGGGAAAATGTCAAATAGATAAGAACAGTAGGAAGGCGAGCCATGAAGGAGGGAGGAGGGAGGAGGCTGGAGCACAGGGGATCCTTCCAGTGGTAAAGGGGATCTGCAACTGTGGTGCATGACATCATGCACTTGTAAACATGCGTATATCTGCCCAGCAAACCTTAACCAATAATGTATCAGTATCCACAGTAACAAGCACACAGACCACAGGGAGAAAAGGAGCCCATGGGAATCCTCCCTGCCTTCTACTCAAATTCTCTGTCAACCCCAAAACTTCCCTGAGTAGGAAAATCTAACAACTGTTCAAGAGTTTAGAGTTTAATAATTTAAATTACTAACGATGATAACAGAAAAGTGTAAGGAAAAGAAAGCCATATTTTACCTTAAATATCGTCATTCATCTTCAAAAATACTCTAAAAGTTAATTCACTTGAATGCCACAGAGAAGTCAAACATACTTCTTGGTTCATGTCTCTGATCTCTGTATTTGGGAGTCTGGGGTAGAAAGATCATGAGTTCACTCTAGCCTGGGCTACATGATGAATCCCTATCTAAAACAAACAAACAAATAAATATAAAAAAGAATTCAAACAGAACCCACACCTGCTGACCACACTACCACAAGGACCTTTGACAAAAGTGGTCATTGAAATGGACAAAGCCAGGACTCGGCTGATCTAATTTTAGATTAATGGTGAAGATGTGGGAAAAGTAAGTAGAGAGAATTGCCAAGAATCTGAATGGAGCAGCTGGAGAGAGGACTCGGCTGGGGCAAGCACACACAGCTGTTGCAAATTTGGTTCCCAGCACCCAAGTCAGGTAGCTGGCAACTGCCTGTAACTGCTTCAGGGGGTTCTCATGCCCTCCTCTGGTC
>CABHPR010152847.1:0-16972 GCA_902168415.1 Peromyscus melanophrys
ATGAGAGAACAGAACCAGGCAGTGGTGACACATGCCTTTAATCCCAGGAAGTAATATGGCTGGACATAGAAAGGTACATAAGGCGTGATGAAACAGGAACTCGCTCTCTTGAGGCTGAGGGTTTCATAGAGGGAAGCTAGTGGCTGGCTGTTCTGCTTCTATGACTTTTCAGCTTTCACCCCAATATCTGGCTCTGGGTATTTTATTGAGACCTTTTAAGATTCGTGTTACAGACATAGAACTATGTAAGCTTAGAATTGAATATGAGAAGAAAATAACAATGTGATAAGCAGATATTTGATCAGAGTTGGAGACATTGTTCATAAATCATTCATCAAGTTGAAAGGACATTAAGGAGATCCCTTCTTTTATGAAATAATATGTCTCTCCTTTTTTATCTTTCATTTGCTGGTGAATTTCAGTTCATCTCCTTACATTGTGAAAACCATTGTTTCTGATATTTTACTAGTCAGTAAACATGGTGACAATTTAGATCTCTTTAACTACACCAGGGTTCAAAGCACTCACTAGCTGTCCAAGCAAAGTACCATTTGATGAAGGCTTCCAAGGAGACAAGTGGCTGTTCAAAAGCATTGATAACCGTCCTTTTGAAGGCTTTACAACCTCAAGAAGGGCCAGGAAAAGCAAGGTGGAACCATAAGACAGCTGAAGCAAGTTTGTGCTTTGAGAAGATTTTTCTTCCCCTCTTCAGGTGCTCCTCTTAACCATGCACCTAATGGTATTAACATGATGATAATATAATTTGCATCCAACTAAGGAGAGTATTGACAAGTACATGATCCTCTCCCACCAAGATGACATATGTTCTGGGTCAATCAGTCAGTATAAAATGAGAGGGAAGTTACAGGGACTGTGTAACAAAAGTTAAATGAGCTCTGGGGGCTTCTCTCCAGAACTCCATCCTATGTAAACAGTTGATACCTGAAATGCTTCCCTCTCCAACCCCGCCAGTGTGCAATGACCTGAAATATTGGTCTTGGATTCTACCTGAGTTCTTTCTAATGTATGAAACTTATTTTTATATTCTTACTTTTCTCAACAGCTCTTTTGTAGCTTCTATTTACAGCAAAATACACTTGCTTACCTAATTTTTATTGCTGACTACGATAAAGGGCTCTACAAACTAGATAATCAATACTAAAAATAATACAAGTCAAAGAAGCTTTGCCTTCTTATTTGGAATTTTTTTTACCAATTTTTATTTACCATATAAATAGTTCAGTTATTAACTATTGATGCTTAATGCTTACTATATTTTATATATAACTTTATAGCTTAATGATAACTATATTTTATAATTCATTTTTTATTCTTTGAGCTTAAAAATGTAAAATTAACAGGTTTGTGGTTTTTTCTCCATTTTTTTAAATGGATAATGCATTTTACATTTAAATATCTGTGAATCTTGGATCTAGGGCCCTGAAAGGCTTTTGATCTTGCTATGGGTCAACCAATAATTTAGTTCCCTAAAGAACCTGGGATTCTAGAAGCTCTTTTAGATCAAGTGCATCTTCTGGGGTCTACTGAATTCTCTTGAAATATCATGACTCATTTCTCCAGAATGATTTTGTGGACACTTACTGTTTGACTTGGGTACTTTTTTGATAGGTGAATTGTGGGCTTCGTAGTGAGTACAAGAGATTTGTAACCCCAAATTGTGAAGGAAATTCATCTAGTTTTGGACATTTTAAATGATCAACACTACATTTTGCAGAGTATCCCCCATTGACCAAGTTTTTCACAAGGAAAAATCACATTTAGGTGAGTGTGAAATTTTAAAGAAGAAAATACACCAGTTTTTGTAAAGTATTATGAAACCACAGTAGAAGGGAAGGGGAAAAGGAAGCAATGTGTTGTTTAGTCTTTTCTTTTCAGAAAGATGATCTTTCCATTTCTCAACTACTTCTTTTATACTTTAAAATCAAAAGAAAGAAATCACATTAAGCCATAACAAATCACATCACAACATTTTTACACTGTAGTGTGTGTGTGTGTGTGTGTGTGTGTGTGTGTGTGTGTACATGATACAGCACACATGTGGAATCATGGAGCGACTGGTTCTCTTCTAATACCATATGACTTCCAGAAACCAAACTCATTTCATCAGAGTTTGTAGCAAGTGCCGAATCATCTCATTGGCCTAGAACATGTTTTGAAACAAGTATTTATTTACATATTCCTTATTTCATATCCCTAAACAATCTGCTATTTTTTCAGTCTGTTTGTGCAGGTGTATGTACCTGTGCTGTATATTCCTTTGGCTAAAACCATCTGTTGTTATATTTGTGTTTATTTGCTTAGTACATGCCTCAACAAACAAAATATTCAGTTTTATCAGACGTAGAGGTTTGTGACTGTCTTATTTCAAGAATTCACAACATTCCTAAACTCAATGATTTATGTTGCATTAACTTAATATCCATGTAAATAATAAAAATGTTTGTCATCCATGATATTCTAATTCCTATTACAAAAGAGAATCATTAGACTTTTGCCAAAGTATTTTTAATCTGACATTGCTTAAATTCACTTGTACTGGTAGGTACTGTAAATTTGTTCTAAACACAGGAGAAGGCCATGAAAAGTTACAATCTTATTCAAAGATAGTGATTGAAAGTATGTAAAAACAATAAAAGTTGACAGCTAATTATAAGGTGAATGATAAATGACAAGTTTTGAAAAGCTTGAGGTCAGTAATCAGCAGGTTGGAGTGTTCACAGATCCTTGGCGTGGATTCAGGCCAAACTACATCCACCTTGAATTCATTATGTCAGAACTTAAACTCCAGTATCTCAGAATGTGAGTCTATTTACAGAACAGGGCTTTTAAGGAGTTGATATATAACCACGTTATTATATGGTTTATCTTTAATGTGATGTATGATGTCCTTCAAAGAGGAGGAAATTAGGCTATGGCCTTGCACGGAGGATACCATAGACAGACATCCTGGACCTGGACTTACCTGTGTTTAAATCACTGGCATGTGAGTCTTTGCTATGGCACTTCTAGCAAACAAGCAGACTTTGGTAGCAAGAAGTGTAGTGTCACTATAAGAACTTAAAAACAGAAATGACTTTAGATTCAGATAGTAGTAGAGGCTAGAGAGGTTTGAAGGCACATGTTAAAAAAAAAAAGGTCCTCCCAGGTTCAGGGATCTTGTTCTCCTGATGTCCTCTCTGGCTCTTACACTCTTTACACCTCCTCTTCCCTGAGCTTTGAAGGCAGGGATTTGATGAAGATATCCATTTAAAGCTGTGTATTCCAAGGACTCTGATTCTCTCTCTCTCTCTTTCTCTCTCTCTCTCTCTTGCTCTCTCTCTCTTGCTCTCTCTCTCTCTTGCTCTTGCTCTCCCCAAGTGAGTAATGCCTAGCTGTGAGACTCTGCATCTTTGTTCCCTTTGGCTGCAGGAGGAAGCTTCTCTGATGATGACTGAATATGGCACTGACCTATGAGTATAGCAGAATATCATTAGAAGTTATTTTATTAATACATTTTTTAAGACCAGTAGTACTTGGTTTTACCCTAGGTCTCTGAACTGTCTAGTTATCTGGTTCTTGGATACCCAAGCAGTGTGAGATATAGGTTCTATCTCATAGAGTGGACCTACAGTCAGATGTTAGTTGGTTACTCCCACAACCTCTTTGTTGCCATTATTCTAGCTTATTCTAGCATATCTTGCAGGCAGGACAGGTTGTAAGTCAAAGGGTTTGTGGCTGGTTGTTTTACATTTTTCTTTTGGTAGTCTGCAGAATGCCTTCCAGCCCCAAAGACACCAGAATATAGGAATGGAGGTTCCATGTAGGCACCAGCTCCAGTTCTCTATGTTCAATGAGTTGCGTGGGTACTGTCCTCAGCAATGCCCTCCCCCCTACTGTCAGTTGGCAGAGAGCAACCCATTGTCTTAGTGATGGCCTGGGTTGTTTGGAGGTTTGCATGGGACCCCCTTGGCTAACAGCTCAGTTGAATGTAATGCTGTCCCAGTAATGGAAGCCTCATTTGGTGCCAAGAGATGACCAGTTGAGACTGCGTGTCTTCCATTATTTGGAGACATCACTTGGATCATCCTCATATATGTTATAGAGGTTCCACTGCACTAGGTTTCTATACCATTCTTCAATGCCCCTCAATTCTCAACAACTCTCCCTACATTTCCTCCCTCAACCCTCTCTCTACTCCCCGTTCCCACCTAATCCTTCCATTGCTGTCCTCACTTTCCCCCAGTCCATCCATAAAATATATTCTATTTCCCCTCCCAGGGAGATCCATGTGTCTCCCCTAGTCCCTTCCTTTATACCTAACCTCTCTGGGTCTACTATTAAGTAAATAATCACCTACCTACAATCCATAGAACCATTTATAAGTGGATATATATACCATATTTATCTATCTGAGTCTGAGTTCCTCACTCAGAAATATTTTTTCTAGTTCTATCCATTTACCTTTAAATTTCATGATAGGCTCATATGAACTCATAGAGACTGAAGCGGCACAAGGCCTGCCCAGGTCTACACAGGGTCTTCTGCATGTGTACTCTAGCTTTCAGTTTAGTATTTTTATGGGATTCCTGAGTGTGTGAATGAGTGGGTTTCTGATTTTTGTGTCCACTTTGGGGGCCCTTTTACTTCTGTTGGGTTGCCTTGGTAAGCATAAATGGGATGGATTTTGTTTTCTTCTTACATTTTATTTTGTCATGTTTGGTTGTTATCTATTAGAATCCTGTTTCTTTCTAATTAGAGACAAAAAGGGAGTGGATCCAGAGGAGAGGGGAGGTGGAGAAGAACTGGGAGATGTAGTGGGGGTGGGGAGGGGGGACTGTAATCAGGATATATAATATGACAAAAGACATAACTTTTAATACAAGAAAAAAATTGCCAACTTAAAAAAATCCTGGTTGTCTTAAGGAAACTGTCAGTAGAAATGTGAAGCTAGAGGTGCCTCTGGTGAAATCTTGGGTGGAAATGAAAGATCACTTTACTGGAAACATGAAGAATGATGATCCTTGTTATAAAGGTGCCAATGAGTTGGCATCCTGCATTTCAGCATCTATAGTAGTGAGGATATTTATTCAAGGAGACTGCTAAGAAAGGAATTGAAGGAACACCCTGATTTTCCTTTGTAGTTTTAAAGAGAAAAATGAGTCATTAAACCCTTCAATTTGAAGATAACATTTTTAGTTTCTCTAGTTGCAAGAGATGAAAAAGCATGATCTCAAGAGAAAGGATGTTGCTGAACAACCATTTGATATCTCAGGCATATGATTCCTGGATCCATTCAGCTGCTGCTACAGAAGTCAGGAATGTAAGACACAGTTGTAGTAACAGAAATGCAAGTGTGGGCTGAGGAGAATGGAAATGAGCCAAAGTGGAGGAAGACTCCTTTCTAGAATTCTACAGGCTGAACCAAGGGAGCTCTCTAGTATGAATATGTGCTTCCATGCAGCAAATGGGGGGTACTGCCTAGAAGGCGACATAGAGGGTTGCAAGACCCTACTGCCACCCGCGGTCCACCTGGCCCAACCTTCTCTAACTGGCTTCTAGAATTGTTGTTGTTGTCGTTTTGTTTGTTTGTATTCTATTTATTTTTAATTAAAAAACTTTATTGTAAAAACCCTTGCGTGTAAATAAAACATCACACATCAAAGTCTACACAATTAAATATACACACACAACTAGAAATGGCATTCAAAATGTTTATCTTTGATATGTGCATCATTGCATTTTGGAAGCACATCAATTACCTGGTTTCACAGGTTCACAGCTGGAGAGGAGCTTCTCTTCATGATAGGTCATACCTCCAGTATCATCCACACCTATTTTGGTGGCATTTAGTTTCAATTTTGAAGTTGGTCTTGATATTGGAATTGGTTAAATATTTCTGAACTGTTGGGGTGAGGTAAATATATGTCTATAAAATGGACATGAATTTGGAGCATCAGAGTCTTATGGATTGACTTGTCCCCCATGAAATTCATATGTTCAGTTTGTAGTTGCTGACTTGGACTGGGATAATATTTGGAGACAGGGACTTTAAAGGTGATTAAGTGGAAATGAACTTACATCTATGGGTCTAACCTAACACAACTGATGTGTATAGGAGACAGGGGCACAGTGTGAGAAGCATGTGAAGACACAGGGAAAAGTGACATTCGTAAGCCATGGAAAGGACCCTTGGCAGAAACAAACTCCTGCCACCTAGGTCTTGGACTTCTAATATCCAGAATTGGGATAAAATTAATAATTTCTATTGTTATGTCCACTATTATGTAGTTGTTTCTGATGCTGCTGTAGGAAACTAACTTCTTTGTGCTTCAGAGGACCTATCACAGTACTGAGACAGTTAAACAGAAGTTAGTTCCTTCATTATGTTTTTAACTGAAAATTTTATTGACATGAAACTACAATGTACATTGTTGTATTTCCAGCAGATGATTCTAATCTTAACCTGATGGCTTGCTTTCTAAATGATCTTCTGTGTTGTGGGCATCTGAAGGACCAAGATCTTTCTTATATCTTATAAATGAGATGGCAATGTCACAATTTCATTTCACATATAACATCTGTCTTAATAAGCAAAAACATGGCCAACAAAAATAAACTTCAAATAAAAGAAGCATTTAGATAGGCCACTTGGATTCTCAGTACTCAAAGTTTTACATCTGTTAGTGTTTAATGTTGAAAAAAAAAGTAGAATAAAGATGAGCACACAAAGCGCTAGAATGCCTGCACTAAATAACAGCAGCTCCTGCACAGCATCATCAGTTTTGATCAAGCAAAGCTGAATCTTAACATCTAAAATCTCTGAAAGTATTTATTCTTGAAACCACATCTACATCTGCAAATGACATACTTGGAAGAAATGGTGACTCATTTTGTTTCACCTTTGAGAAATAATCTGCTATCATTTTGATGCATTTCTTTTTTATATTTTCTGGGTTAACTATCTCTGAAAGTGTTAAGAATAAGCCCTACAATGCTACCAAAATTTGAATTTTAAAATTCATTCATTTTTACTTATGTGTATGCACCTGTTTGTCTGTATGTATGTCACATGTGTGCAGTGCACACAGAGGCCAAGAGTGAGTGAAATTCCCTTGAAATGAAGTTACAGACAGTTATGAACCACTGAATATATATTAGGAATTGAACCAGGGTCCTCTACAAGAAAAGCCAGGCTGTTCACTACTGAACATCTCTTCAGCCTAAGTTCTTACCCCTCTCTCCTATCTACTGCTCTCAACATGAATATGATTTTATACCTAGAGGGTTGTTTCTGAATTCTCTTGAAGATTATTTTGTTATTACTGATTTGCGCTAACATATTTTCAATTTATAAGAGCTATTTCTTGCCAGTGTTTTTTTATAATAAGAAGTTCCTGATATCATTTGATGATTCTACTTTGTTTGCAGGTATTTAAAAGTAAGCTTTTATAAAGTGTAATATACACCAAGTACAAATTCCGAGTTCTGACAAATGCATACAACTGTAAGTCACATTAACAAAATGTCAAAGATTTCCATTGAGCCTGACAGTTCAACTGGTCCCTTGCCAGGCAGTCTAGCATTCTAGGCAATTAATGTTCTGATTGTTTCCATGGCAGGTTATTTTTTTACTTATTAGTATTCATAAAGATGCTACTATCTTTGAGTTTGTGCTCTCTGGCTTTGAATAAAAATCTGTGTGATTCATCCATGTAGTTAAATGTATTAGTATATTGTTTCTTTTGATTGTTGAGTGGAATTTTGTTGTGTGAAGGCTTTGTAATTCAGTATTCTGTTGTTGGATGTTTAGTTTCTTTCCCAGTCCTTCTTCATTACAAAAGGAGGTGGTATGATATTCACTGATTTCTTTGTGAACATATGTTTTTGTTCATCTTATTTATTGTAGCAAGAAGTACAGTGCCTGCATAATCATTTTATGATAAAATCTATAATCTGTCTTGAATCAGTCCTCATGTGTGATTTAAAGTAACATTTGTGATTTACTTAATCATACATGTTTATTTCTTTTACATTTGTGGAACAAATTTCTCACCTCACAAATCACTTTAGTGATTTGTTAAAGTTAGTTGAGTAAATGAGTCTATTTTTGAACTTTTTTCTACCTTATTAATAAATTTTAATATTTCCATGTTAATAGCAATCTATTTTGATAATTGGAAGCTTTATATTGTCTTAAAATTAGAATAAATTTCAAATTCTTAATTGTTTACTATTTTAGATTTTAGTAAATACACACATATCTATATCTATATCTATATTTATATTTATATATCCCTGCTGTGGATGATTGATTGATAAATAAAACACTGATTGGCTAGTAGCCAGGCAAGAAGTATAGGCAGGAAAAAGAGAGAGGAGAGGGCTGGGAAGTGGAAGGCTGAGGAGAGGAGATGCAAGCCTGCCATCCAGGGAGCAGCATGTAAAGGCAACAGGTAAAGCCATGGAACACTTGGCAACATATAGATTAACAGAAATGGGCTGAGTTTAAGTGTAAGAGCTAGACAGTGGTAGGCCTGAGCTAATGGCCGAGCAGTTTAATTAATATGTGCTTCTGAGTGATTATTTTATAAGTGGTTGTGGGATCTGTGGGGCTGGGCAGGACTGGAGAAAACTCCAGCTACATATCCCTTTTCATCTTTATAAAGCTGGAGATTCAACTGGATGTGGAAGGAGTACAGTAGCCTCCAATTCTCTCTGAGGAGTTACTTACAATAGCTTCTAGGGGAGAGGGTGGAGTTGGTTTTCCTTAGGGTATGGCCCTTGATAGGTTGACCATATGCAGTTGATGGCCCCACATCCATGTGCATATGGACAGCACTAATTAGACTCAATGTGTTATTGAGAGATAATGAAAGAGATGGGGGTACATGAAGTTGGGAAGGGATATGAACGGAGATCTGGGAGGAGTTGGAGAGGTGAAAAATTTATTACATGCATATATTAAATTCTTAAAGAATAAACAAAAAATACATGTAAAAAGAAAAGAAATACTGACTAATTTTTCCAGTCTAATTCTTGGAAGATATTTGAATAGCAAACAGCACTGGAAGTCAGAAATAGTAACTGCTTCTAAAAATTCAGTCAGATTTGTTAACCACTGTCAAAAACCCAGGCTTCCTAAAACTCAGGGTTTCTCTCCTACAAAGCAACCACTATAATGCATTGCAAAATACCATCTGTCCCTCTTCATTTTTCCTCTGGGAACTGGAGCTTAGGAACTGCCATACATATGCATATCCATAAATGTAAGTTCATCAGGAACTGCCATATGCATGCATACATGTAAGTTCATACAGACATATTCACATACAACAGTATTACAATTTTATTTACTGCTAACTTTGTTACTCAAACCTCCCACTAGTTGAGACTCTAGTACAATGCAAAATATTCTTCCTTTTCTGATTTTGTAAAAGGAACTATTTGGATTTTCATCAATAAAAATAGTATTAGCTGTACATTTTTATAGACATTATTTATCAGATCAAAGAACTTCTTTTGTATTTCTAATTTCCAGAGAGATTTTATCCAACTGAAATTGAATTTTACCAAATTCTTTTTCTGCATTGTATTCACACCATTTTATGGATTTCCACTATTATTCCTTCAATGAGGTAAATGACTTTGAATTTCTAGCACAAATCAACTCTGTGTTCTTTCAACAATAAAAAGTACACCAAGCTCGCCTGCCTATGCCTCAGTTGACCTCCAGGTTTCCACTAAGACCAAATTTACTTGTATCTACCTACAAGGCCCTTTGTGCTGCCTCCACAACCCCACCAGGGTCTACCCTAGTGTATGCCCCTCACCATGATTTTTCATCTTCATTTTTCCATAATCTAGGCAGAGTTTCACAGCCAGTGATCCAGCATAGTTTGGCCTTCCCTACTGCAAGGAACCTCTAGGCTTAGGCCAGGATCTTCACTACTTTCCCCCAATCCACAGGACGCTCCCGTGTTGTATCTAACCTTTCCATCCAGACAGATCCAGGTTTGGAACAGGAAATCTATCTATACCAGCCCCGTTCCTCTGTCCACTTGCCTTCATTCCACTCAAGCCACTTTCAATCTCTAGACTCAGCCTGCCTCCACACCTTTTCTTCTTTGCCAACCTAATCTGTCCACAACAAATTCAGAACTAACAAAGGAAGTCCACATGTCCAGATCTCATCACAAAAAAACATCAATATGAAAGATTAAGCCAGCATCCTTCTCTCCAGAACCTGCCAGTCTGTGGAAATACTGATCAATGTGACGTCCTAGATGAACTCTAGGACACAACATTTAAAAGAGCAATGATTAATGAATTCCAGGAGTTTGAAGAGTATTCAAAGAAACTGCTCAATGAAATCAAGGGAAAAGAGCTTAGACAGCTGAGTGATACCCAGTGACATATTCATAAAGATGAGGAAATGATGGGGACAATCCAAAACTTGACAACAGTAGTCAATCAAGACACAGAAACATAGAAGAGGACTCAAGCTGAAATGAAGATGGAATTGAAAAATGTAAGAGTTGAACCATAAAACTCAAAGGAAAGCCTTTCAAGACAGAACATCAAGTTGTGAAGTTAGAGGATCTCAACCAAATGAGCAAAGAATATGAAACATTTTTTAAAACACAGGAAAGGAACACAGTAAATGTAGAACATTGTGGGAAAAAAAACAAATCTTTGAATTATAGTCATAGATAAGAAAGAATAATCCCACGTCAATAACATAGACCAGAACTTCAACAAGTTCATAGAAGAAAAGTTCCCCTAAACTAAGAAAAGGCACACCCATACAGATACAAGAAGCATACAGAACATCAATAGGCAGTGCCAGAAAAGAAAATTCCCACAATTACAGTTAAAATGTTAAATATATGTAACCAAGAATATATATTGAAAGCTGCAAAAAAAAAGAAAGAAAATGAGAGAAGAGAAAATGAAAGAAAAGAAAAGAAGAAAAGGAGAGGAAAAACACAAAACACATATAAAGAAAACCCATCAAAATAACAGGATATTTCTCGTTAGAAACCTTGAAAGCCAGAAGGGCCTGAAGCAATGCATTACAAGTCCTAAAATACAATGACACCCACCCTAGATTAATACGTCTAGCAAAATTATCAGCCATGATTGAAGGAGAAAGAAAAACCTTCAATATAAACAGCCTAAAATAATTTATATCCAACAAACAAAACCCAAAGAAAATATGAGAAGCATTATTTTGTACTGAAGAGATGACTGATCAGAGCAGAGGGACTGTGGCAAGAAATATGAAGACAGAATTATTAAAACACAAAATATCACTTAGAACACAAAAACCACTGCCAAAACTCAATGGAACAATGACCACAATTAACATATCCATTTCAATAATAATTTTAAGAATGAATGGCCTCAACTATCCTGTCAGAAGACACAGACTGACTAAATGAATCAAAAGGATCCATCTATCCATTGCCTCCAAGGAACACATCTTAATTTTAAATATAGGAAGTGCCTGGAGTAAAAGGATGGATTAAAGGGAACCAGAAAGCTAGCAGCTAGCAGACATCACTATCAAAGTATCTGATGAAATAGACTTGATCCAGTTGGGGGCCCCTCAGCCATTGGTTCATAGTTCATGTGTTTCCATTCATTTGGCTGTTTGTCCCTGTGCTTTATCCAACCTTGGTCTCAACAATTCTCACTCATATAGACCCTCCTCTTTCTCGCTAATTGGACTCCTGGAGCTCTGCCCGGGGCCTAGCCATGGATCTCTGCTTCCAGATCCCTCAGTCATTGGATGGGGTTTCTAGCATGACAATTAGGGTATTTGGCCATCCCATCACCAGAGTGGGTCAATTTGGGCTGTCTCTCGACCATTGCCAGCAGTCTATTGTGGGGGTATCTTTGTGGATTTCTGTGGGCCTCTCTAGCACTTTGCTTCTTCCTAGTCTCATGTGGTCTTCATTTATCATGGTCTCCTATTCCTTGTTCTCCCTCTCTGTTCTTGATCCAGCTGGGGTCTCCCGCTCCCCCAAGCTCTCTTTCCCTCAACCCTCGCCTTTCATTTCCCCCACTCATGTCCAGACTGTTCATGAGACAGTTGATTGGCTTGATCTGTTTGAGAGGCATCCAGACAGTGGGACCGGGTCCTGTGCTCATTGCATGAGTTGGCTGTTTGAAACCTGGGGCTTATGCAGGGTAGCTTGGCTCGGCCTGGGAGGAGGGGACTGGCCCTGCCTGGGCTGAGTCTACCAGGTTGATCTCAGTCCTGGGGGAGGCTTTGCCCTGGAGGAGATGGGAATGGGGGGTGGGGTGGGGGAAGGGGAGGGGGCGGGAGGGGGGAGAACAAGGGAATCTGTGGCTGATATGTAGAACTGAATGGTATTGTAAAATAAAATAAAAGAAATTAAAAAAAAGAAATTGCTGCACACAAAAAAAGAAATAGACTTGAAACAAAAACTAATCATAAGAGATAAAGAGTGATCCTTCATTCTAATCAAGAAAAGAGTGAGCCAAAAAGACATTATTATACTAAACATGTATACGTCAAACTCTCTGGCACCTAATTTTATAAAACATCTACTACTGGATTTAAAGACACAGTATAACTTCAGCTCATTAACAGTAGGTGATTTCAGTGCCCCACATTCTCCAATAAATAGGTCATATGGACAAAACATTAGCAGAGAGACCAACATCAATTGATACCATACATCAAATGAACTTAACAGGCATTTATAGGATATTCTACCAAAATACCAAAAATTCACTTTCTACTCAGTAGCACATGGAAGTTTTCCTAAAACAGACAACATTCTCGGACAAAAACCAAATCTTTACATACTCAAAGCAACTGAAATCACTACTTGTATCCTGTCTGATCACAATGCAATAAAAACTTAAAATTGGCAGCAATAATAACAATAACAATAACAAAATAACCCTTAGTAAATATACAAACTTGAGGAGATTAAACAATTCATTACTGAATGATGAATGAATCAAAGAAGAAATTAAGAAAGAAATAAAAACCTTCTTGGAATTAAATGAAAATGAAAACAAAATACAAAAACCCCTCCGGGACACACTGAAAATAGTCATGAAGGAATCTATAGCTCAAAGTGCCTACATTAGAAAATCAGGAAGAGCACAAATAAATGACTTAATGATACAACTCCCAAATTTTGAAAACCCAAAACAAACCAAATACAAAACTCTACCAGCACTGAAAGCAACAAAATTGAAACAAAGAAAACAATACAATAAATCAGCACACCTAAGAGCTCTATTCTCTGGGGAGATAATCAAAATTGACAGACCTTTGTCCCAACTAACCAAAAGAGAGGACCCACATTAAGAAAATTAGAAGTAAATACAGAAACATTACAACAGACACCAAAGAAATTAAGAATATTGTAAGGAAATGCTTTAAATCCTGCACTTTATTAATCTGGAAAACCTAAAAGAAATGAAGGAATTTCTATATTCAGCCAAACCACCAAAATAAAACCAAGAAGAAGTCAATAACTTAAATAGAACCATAACAAATGAGGAGATTGTAATAGTAATAAAAAGCCTTCCAGCTAAAAAATATTCAGGACCAGATGGATTTTCAGCAGAAATCTCCCAGATAGTCAAAGAAGAGTTGCAGCCAATCCTTCTTAAACTACTCAAAAAAAGAAAGAATAAAAGAAACAGAAGGAGCACTCCAAACTCCTCCCATGAAGCCAGTGAGACTCTACTACCCAAATGAGGCAAAGACACAACAATGACAAAAAAGAAAACTACAGTCCAGTATTGCTGAGAAACATAGACTCAAAAATATTCAACAAGCTTCTTGTAAACAGAATACTGGCACAAAACCAGACATGAGATTGATGGAACAAATTGAAGACTCAAACATGAGCATATGTTACCGCAGCCCCTATTTGACAGAGACATTAAAAAAAACATATTATGAAGGGGAAAAAAGCATCTTCAACAAGTAGTGCTGGGAAAACTGGATGTCCACATGTAGAAGAATGAAATCTGACCTATACCAATTACCTTACACAAAAACTAACTCCAAGGGAATAAAAGACCTAAACCTGAAACCTGAAACACTAAACTCCTGAAAGAAAACATAGGCAGCTCCCTACATGATATAGTATAGGAAAGGACTTCCTGAGTAGGACTCTGTTTAAGAAAGGTCTTTAGCAGACCCAAGCACAGCAAACATGTCTCTGGCAGGCCTTGCCCTTCTCCACCATTCATTCTGCCTTGCTAAAAAGTGATAGATTACACCACTAGAGCTAGCCACCAAGGTCTACTCCCTTATTTGGCCACAAACTCCTCTTGAGGCTGACTACCAAGGTCCAGATATCAAGTATTGAAGTCCAGCAATCAAAAGCCCCCCTTTAGCTACCCTAATTAACATACTCAATCAAAATTAACCAACTTATCCTAAAACAGAGGTGTTTTTTTTTCCTCTTTGTAAACTGTCATTTGCCTATAGGCCATATCTGTCTCCTCTCTATCCAGAGGCAGTCCTTTGTCCCTCTGGGACAAATATCACCTCCCCCTCTCCCTTGTTCCCTTTCCCTTCTGCCTCACCCTCTATCTCTTGTCTTTGTCTCTTATTCTCTGCCCTTTGTCCTTCTGGGGCAAATAAATCTCCTTTGTGTAGCCAGAGGATTTTTTGGGTCCCGCAAGCCCCTACAGTCCTGTGGCCTGCTTATAAAATAATCACTCAGAAGCTTATATTAATTATAACTGCTTGGCCATTAGCTCAGGCTTATTACTGACTAGCTCTTACACTTAAATTAACCCATAATTCTTATCTATGTTTAGCCATGTGGCTTGGTACCTTTTCTCAGTTCTGCCTTGTCATCTTGCTTCCTCTGTGTCTGGCTGGTGACTCCTGACTCAGCCTTCCTCTTCCCAAAATTCTCCTTGTCTGCTTATCCCACCTATTCTTGCCTGGCTACTGGCCAATCAGCATTTTATTTATCAACCAATCAGAGCAACAAACATTTACAGCATATAGAACGACATTCCACAGCATTTCCCCCTTTCTGTCTAATCAAAAAAGAAAGTTTTAACTTTAACATAGTAAAATTGCATAATAGAACAGTTATCAAGCAAGAATTACATTTACAATATCTAGTCTATTTGTATTTGGCAAAATAAAAGAAAATATTCTATCATCTATCCTATATTTGTGAGTCTAAAGTTTCATATCTAACTTATCTTTTATCATAACCAAGGAAAATTATAACTATCTAGTCTTCAACTACATGAAAGACCTCAGAAGGATATAATATTACCTCAGTAAACAGGAAGAACATTGTAAGCAACTTCCAAAAATCTAGAATGACAAAGACAGCTGGCTACCAAAGTTCCTCTGCAATATTGGGGCATCTTTCTTCATCCTAAAGGCCTAGAGTCTCTCTGTTGCTTCTCTCTGTGTCCTGTAGAATGTCTGCCAATTTCTTCTGTGAAGCAGGAACCTAAAGGACCATCTTGCCTTGCAAAGTGCAGTGGTCACCTTTCTATGGGTCCTGCATGTCCAGTTTATACAACATTTTGTCAAGAAGACCAGGCAAGAACAGTTTCTTGTTTTACCATGAACAAGATAAACTCCACATGGAGTGTCTTTGGTGCCCATTGTTTTCCTTGAAGTAATTGGTGCTGCCAGGAGTAGATGTATCTCATTGTCCAGAAAAGTCTAAGTTTTTAAAATATTTTAAATGCCATATTCTATACGTCTTTGAAGTGTTTGAAGATTACCTATCTATCTGAAATATATCTATGCATACCTAGAAAACTGAACTAACATGACTATAAGTTTGATTATCATAGATGACTAATTATTAATCTGTATTTCTCAACTATATACAATTTCAAATGAGTTGCACAAACAAAACACTTTAAACAAGAGTAGAAATATACATACAGTATAACAAAATTAACTTTAAGTTTGTATCAATAAAGTAAAATCCATAGCAGTGTAAAACATTTTTAAATGTTTTTTAAAAGTAGGTTCTTTAAAAGTAGGTTCAATAATCTACCCTTTCATCCTATCATATCTATATCTTATCCCCCCTTTTTCTTTTAGAAAGATATTGTAATCAATCTCTAACAAAGACAAATATCCATAATTCATTTTTTAGGGAATGTGGGTGTAGTGTTCTAGGATAATGCTGATTGAGGGTACTGTATTCTTATGGGGATCCTGAGAAAATTAAGAATTATGGTCAAGTCCTGACTGGAATAGTCTGTGGTGCTGTATTTTCTGAGCCAGTTGCCTTGAAGCTGTTCTGAATATGGATCATCTGGAGACCTCTCAGGGGGACTTCCTTGATTAAACCATATTAGCCTGGAAGGAATCCATAGGTTCTCATTTTCTGTGGAAACAAAAGCAGAACCTCTCTTCCAAAGCAATGTATCCTTAGACATAAATTTTGAAATCAAGATATTTTTAAAATATATATATTGATTTAACTTAGCAGCTTTTAGAAAATGTCTTTCTGCAGTTAAAAATCCCAAAGACAATATAATCCGGACTCCCTGTGTGATTTCCATTTTTATGTGGCTTATTTTTATATTACTTTTATTTTCTCTTTAAAGACTTTATTTTTTAAAACTTTATATTTCTTTATATAACTATCTATATTCCGTTTCCTCTCTCTTCCAAGCCTACATATATTTTTATACATATTGTAAACTGTTTAGAGGTTTATTTTACCTGAAGCTGTTTTACTGTGAATCTATTGCTTTAAACTGCAGTATTGCTAGGATTGAAATGGCAGCTTTGACTGCTGGCTCCACCCATCTCAGCTTTCCAACATGGCAGAACTACGTTTACTGCCAGCTCTGGGGGAACCATGCTCATTGCTGACTTTGTGAAGCAGTGGGTCTATGTATTCATCGAGCAACGTGTAGCCCAAAAATCTCCTCCTCCTCCTCCTCCTCCTCCTCCTCCTCCTCCTCCTCCTCC
>CABHPR010152847.1:19890-66339 GCA_902168415.1 Peromyscus melanophrys
AAAAAAAAAAAAAGTTTCCATATTCTTTCAACCATGAAGTAGAAAACTAATTCCTTTAAATGTGACATGCCATTATCATTATCATAGTCAAACACGTTGCTCAGCCATGAGTATTTCCAACTCTTACTCTGTCTTCTGCTAACTCTATTGCTGTTTTCTATTGGAGATTTAGCCTCCTTATTACCACTCTGTGCAAGCATTTCCTACCTTAGTGCCATAAGCATTTTGGCATAAAGATATTTTTTCAGTTCCTTCTTTGCCATTTTTGTGGGTGTGATGTGTCAGAAACATTAGGCTTTGTACTAGACCTTTTTCATAATCTTTTCCACCCATTTTAAATTTAGATATTATTCTTTTTCTAACCAGACTTGCCAATGATCTTAAACGTACTTGACTTTCCCTTCAACGTACCACTTAACACCTTTGCCTGTTATAGGGTTAATCAATACTAGTATTTTAAAGATAGCATTGTTGTCTCAATATTTAGCATTTTCCTTTTGTTATTCTACATGAAATTAATGTCAATTGAATATATAAAGATAAGGATATGGATACATTCTAGTGAGAGAAACGGATTTCTTCTCTCCTGCTTGGTTGAGCTTCTGTATTGTTTTCATTTGCAGGACTATTGTGATTATTGCCTGGCAGAGAAATTTAACTTTTTGTTTCAAAACTACTTTAGCTGATTCAAAATGTTTGCTTTCCCTCAAATATTTTAGAATTATTTTTGTTAGCTTAAAAAAATCTGCTTGGAAATTTACTTTGCTTAATTCAATTTTAAATTATTTTGAAAAACAGAAGTACATTATGACCAAACAGACTTTACTGGGAAAGCATTTAACAGTCTATTAAAGTGGTCATTTGGAGGTACATAATGTTTTCTGAATTTATCAATTCTTTAGATTTAATATTTACTGAGCTCAAAGAAAAATCACAAAGGTCTTCAATGAAGAAATCTTCAGAGATACTCAGTACCTTTGCATTCCCTAAAGCTTGTCCTATTTGTGAAGCAGAGGTTGTCAAAATGTAGACACTGCATTTAGTCTGCAGATCTGCAAAGACTTTGACATCTTAACAGTATGGAATCTTTCTGCTTGTAAACAGTGACTCTCCCCATTTACTCAGATCTAATTTAAATTCTCTGAACTGTAGTTTTGTAAATTGTAGTGTAAAAGGTTTTTGCCTACTTATTTAAATATATTCCTACACGTTTTATTATTTTAGGTGCTATTTTAAAAAGAACTCCCTTTTTTCCTTTCTTGATTATTCATTTTACATAAACAGACACACAAGAGACATAGTTGATACTGGTATTGAGGGGTTTTGATCCACAGCCATAAGAGATCTTGGTAGATCATTTTCTTTTCTTGCTCTTACCTGTTTGATCTGAGGCTTAAACCAAAGTGTTCAGAAGCATTTTCTTCCTCTTCTAGTGTCAGAAAGCTCCCATCTTATTTGTAAAACCAGTTTTGCAAGATGTGGAGTTTCAATTGAAAAGTTTTTTTTTTCCTTTCTTTCTCTGCTTTGAATGTTGCATTCTCTCCTGTACAGTTTCTTGTAAGGAATCAACTATGTGTGTTACTGAGAATATGTTTATCAAATGAGTTACAGCTTTCTTGCTGTGTTTAAAATTACTAATTCATGTTTTGTGCTGATTAATTTTTTTGTCAACTTGACACAGCTAGAGTTACCTGAAAGGAGGGAACTTCCATTGAGAAAATATTTCCATAACATCAACTGTAGGGAGTTTTTTAAATTAGTGATTGATGGTAGAGAGCACAGCATATGAGTCTAGCTGTGATATGTCAGAGGGTTCTGGGGGAGGCAGGGAGAGAGGAATGAGGAAGTATTAGATAGAAATACAGGCAGAGATGATGAGAAAGACAGAGACATAGGATGGCTTTGGGAGGGCCCTGGGTCAACACCCAGCTGCCTTGAGATTTATTCTAATTAGCTTTTCATACCCTATCCAGAGGAGAAGCAGAAGACTTCCCACTTTCAAGATCAAAGCACAACATACAGCCAAGTGTAGACTCTTCAAAACACATGGTAACAGTGCCCATGGCCAAACCATCCCATTATGCAGTGCTGCTGGGTAAAGCAAGCTCAGACTTTCTGACATTAAGTAAGGTCTTACTAGGGAGTCTCTGTGGGTCCCCACAAATCCCCCCTTCTTAATAATATAAAGTTTGAAGTGAAGGTACAGGGCTTAACTCTATGCAGGTCTGAATCAGTTTTCCACTAAGATCTTGCAATTATCTGGAATAATTATAGCAATACTCCTTCTTCTTTTGGCTGCTATACATCATAGTAAAGGAGTAGAGAATAATCAAGATGTAATGGCCTTTTAAATAGATCCAGGATGTCTATAGCAATTTTAGCAGCATCAAACCTTTTTAAAATCAATAAACTCCTGATGTAACCACATCAAATCTAAGGACTCCTTAGCATCACCATACCATGGTTCACTATCATTAACAGGTTAACATCATAATTCTAGTATGAATATTACTATACACAATTACAATTCTCACAAACTTACATCCAAAAGCAAACTCTTAATAGAACTATTTACACTTCATAAACTTTAGCAAACATCCAAAAGCAATTTCCTAATAAAACTTCTTGCATTTCTTGCTAACAAAACATAGGGTACATTAATACAGTCTAACATTGTCCATACAAAGAAAAGAAAATGTTTTTGCTTTTGAACTGCTCCAGTCTAGCAGCAAAAACTTTATTCCAACTCCTACTCATTAGTACATTTTTACACAAAACATTTCCATTTCTACACAAAACAGTGATAGAGTACATATGTGTAGGTGAAATCAAAACTGTCCCATTGCAATTGAAACACTCCTGTCCATCCCATTTCTTAAGTCTAAAAAGTTCAAAAATCAGTTCTGATACCAGTATTAATGTTACACTGAACACTCAAGATCAGGGCCTGGCTCACCAGCTGCCCTGAAGTCTTTGTATAGCTGTCCAAATCATAATGAATCTGAAGCAAAAAGCTCCAAATATGAAGAAAACCCATGATCAAAAATTTGTTGCAGTTCCCTTGCATGCAACAACCCAGTTCAAACAAGAGTCTCTGAAACTTTGCTCTCAGCTACAGACACACTTGGCCCTGGTGGCCTTCCCCAAGGCAATCTGCCCCAGGGTGAAGGTGTTGTCACCATAGCTGAGCCACTGCAGACCTCTTCAAAAAAGCTCTCTGTGCAGCCAGCATGAACCAGGATGCCATCTCTTAAAGGAGCCATGCATTTGTTCACAGCCAGCAAACAGAAGCTTCATGGCTTTGGTTGTTAGCCCCATCCCATTTTTGGATTTTTACAGACCTGGTCTGTCTGCACCTCCTGTCTCTGACCTGTCAGCTTAGAGACCCCTGTGTCCTAAGGACTGAGAGCTTTCAGTTGCCTCATGTCACATGAGCTCAAGGTGCCTCCTTGTGGCTTCCATTCAGCAACCCAGGTCCTGTAGGAAACCCAGCCATGGCCAGTTGCAGCCGCTGCACTCTGGCTCTGTTACCTGCCCTGCAGGTGGCCTTGCATTCTCTGTGTTCTGCCTTACTTGTGTCAGTCTCAGCAGTTCCTGTGCCTGCCTGCCCAGAGTCCCAGTCTCAGTCATGGCCTAGGCTCCAGCATGTCTTCAGCCTGGAGCATGGCTCTGTCTCATCTCAGTAGTTCTCTGCTGCAGCTACTGCTGCTACTAGGGACTCAGACCTGCACTTTCCATTGCAGGGAGGATTTCAAAACTTCTGCTACACATTCCATGCCTGAGCACATCTCACCTGGGTGCCCTGTCAACTAGCAGTCTTCCCTGGGTCCCAAGCACCACCTCTGCTGCAGTTCTGCCCTTGAGGATGCTGCCTCATCTCAGCAGGGACTCCAGTGTCTCCAGAACACATCACACTCAGACTAAGGCACCTGTTCCCTGGCCTGCCAGGTGCGTGCCCTGTGGGCATCTTTCTCTGGAGGCTTTGTCTCTCCCACAACAGCCCAGAGCACTTACCCTCCAGCTGCCCACTTGGTTCTTTACCCATGCTCTCCCAGGGCATTCCTCACTGAGCTCTGGCACCCAGAAACTCTGGCTCTAGGTGATAGACCTGATAGATAGAGCTGGGGTCCGAAGCCTCCACCACTGCTTATATGCCTTCTCTTGCAGCTCATCAAGGCTGTGGAGTGAAGCCTGCACCCATGTTCTCACAAACACCCTGGCTGGCTGTTAATGGTTCCTTTAGGGCAAAAAGCATGCAGACCCTCACTGCTCATGCTGGCTCTCCCTGAACCTGCTGCCAATGATGCAAAGATGCCCCATGGGTCTCAGCGATGCGATGCTTGGTTAGGGCAGCCACTGCTCACACTGATGCTTTCTGAAGCTGGCAGTCTCTAAAGCGGCTTCTCATTCTCAGACTGCTGGGTTCGTAGTGGCTGCTCAGTCCCGGATGCTGCTTTCTGCATCCTAGGTCCTGTGCTCGCAATAATATAATCTACTCTAATAAACTTAAGCATATGTTTCTCAAATGTCACAAAAAGTTTTATGACTTACTTATCTTACAACTTTAGACCTAACTTTGTAAAGAAAGAAAGAGAAAGAGAGACTTGCTGCAGCCTACTATTACCCTGTTCTATATTTATAATTTTACTCCCAAAGAAAAGAAAACCACTGCACCCCAATTACTTATTCCAGCATGCCCACTTAACCTGAGGTGTTCCTACTCTTTATCCTCTGTACCGAAGTTCTACCTTTAGGTACCATATGTAGGAGTCAAACTCCAACCTGTCAAAGGGTTCTTCAGGGGAGAAGAGAGGAATGAGGAAGTATTAGATAAAAATATGGGCAGAGATAACAAGAAAGATAGAGACACAGGATAGCTTTGGAAGGGCCCTGGGTCAATACCCAGCTGCCTCGAGTGGGTTTTTTATATACACTACTAAGGGGAGACGCAAAAGGCTTCCCCCTTACAAGATCAAAGCACAATGTACAGCCATGTATAGACCCTTCAAAATACCTGGTAACTATGCACGTGGCCAAATCATCCCATTATGCAGCCCTGCTAGGTAAAGTAAGCTCAGATTCCATGACCTTGAGTAAGGTCTTACTAGGGAGCCTCTGTGGGCCCCCACAGCCCAGCCCATTGTGGGTGGTGCCATACCTGAGCTGGTAGTCCTGGGTTCTATGGAAAAGCAGGCTGAGCAAGCCATAGTAAGCAAGCCAGTAAGCAGCATCACTCTATGGCCTCTGCATTGGTTCTGCCTCCAGGTTCAAGCTCTGCTTGAGTTCCTGTCCTGACTTCCTTCAGTGAAGAACAGTGCTATGGAAGTATAAGCCAAATAAACTCTTTCCCTACAAGCTTGCTTTTGGTGATGGGATTTCATCATTATAATAGAAAACCTGACTAAGGAAGCAATTCACACTAGGAGTAGGGTATTGCTCTGAGAGACCTGACTATGTGTTTTTGTGAAGATTATGGAAGGACTTTTGATCTTTGGGTTAGAGAAGCCTTATGTGTTGAGAAGTCAGTGGACTGTTCTGTAGGAGCTTGCAAGATAAGAGTGTTGAGGGCAGTGCAGAAGATGGAGGCCTGGCCTGTAAAGTTCCAGAGGGAAGTTTGAGGGTCACTTCAAAGACTCAATTGGGGCCTTTGCTATTGTAAGTTAAGATTCTGTGGTTTTGGTTAGCTGGGGCTAAAGAATCAGTTGTGAGTAACAGGATACTAGAACCACTGAAGTGAAACCTTTGCTTTACTGGGAAAATCGATGCAGGTCAGTTGGAGCTAAGAAATTGGTGGTGATTAAGATCCAGCATCACTGAGGTGAAATATTCCGGGAAGTGTCAGCACATGGAAGCTGTGTCCCAAAGGTGGCCAAAGTGTACCTCACAGTGGCAGCTGAACTTTGCATGTGTAAGATTTAATCAAGTGACACTGGCTTTGGAGGCATGAAGAGGTGATGTAGAGTAGCTGACTCTTGGCACTATATGGCAGGACTGGATGCCCTGAAGAGAGCCCAGTAGAAGTTGCTGGTGAAAGAACAGCTTGATTGCAGCAAGGGACTAGCATTTCAGAGATGTCAGTACTGTGAGATGACCATCAAGAACAGCAGCAGCAGCAGCAGCAGCAGCAATGAAGTGAAGCCAGCCAAGCCTAGAAGACAAGCTGTGTGTGCTGCAGAGGGCAAAGCCAGAAATGTGACCCAAGCCCTTTGGAGGATTCCAGATCACGAGTGAATCCCAAATATTAGACACCCAATGATTTATACTTTTGGAGTTTGATTTTTGCCTTGATCTGATTGTGAACATGCCCTAGTACTTTCCTCTTGAAGAAAGTATTTATTTTTTTATTTTATAGGAGCCCACAGTTGAGAAACAGACTTGGGTTTTTAAAGAGACTGGATTTTTAAAGAGCCTGAGTTTTAAGGTATTTGAATTTGTAAAGACTGTGGGACTTTCTAAGTTCATAAAATATTTTATATTGTGGTGTTAATATTAATATGTGATCTTGGGGATGAACAAGAAAGAAAACATTGTGGCTTAACAGTGATGTGTTTGTGTATCAAGCAGACAAGGGTTAATTCTGCAGGCTAATTTTATGTCAACTTGAAACAGCTAGAATTATCTGAATGGAGGAAACCTCAATTGAAAAAAAAATGCCTCAAAAGTTTTGGTTGTAAAACATCTCTTCATATTTGGAAGTGAAAGCCTAATACCAGAATTTACTTTTTTTGAACTTTTTGAACTTAATGAGCTAAAACTACAAAAAGATTTTTGTTATGGTGGATATATTCATATTTGGAAGACTCGTACCAGAATTTATTATTTGAATTTTGGGACTTGGGAAATGAAATGAACAATAGTGATTTCATTGCAATGGGACAATTTTGAATTTACTTATAGTAATGACCTAGGAACTGTTTTATGGAATGGGGTTAAAAATGGAACTGTTTAAATGAAGAAATTTATTGTTTCTACCTAGACTAAAGATGCAGTTTTGTGTATGCACATATGCTAGTAATTCATGAATTGTTCTGTGTTAAAAATGGAATTGTTTTATGGAACAGTTCATGAAAAAATGGAATTACTTATGGAACTGGTTTTGTGTTACAAATGGAACTGTTTAAATGGAAAAGTTTGGGTTTTCTAACTAGGCTTGAGATTTTGCTTAAAAAATTATAAAGAAAAGGGAGAGTTAATATTCCTTACTCTATTTAATTTTAAAAAATTGTCATTTGAGTGGATTAATGTTTTTAGTAAGAAATGCAAATGGATATCCTAATAGATTACTTTAAAGCATAAAGAGTTTTATTATGAAACTGCTTTTGGATATTTTTCTAAAAGTTTTCAAAGTGTTAATGGTTAGATTGAGAATACTGCATTTCAATATGGGTTTACAGGAATTGTGTAAGTTTGGGTTCTTCTAACTAGGTTTGAGACTTTGTTCAAAAAATATAAAGAAAATGAGGAATTATGAGTGAATTAAGGTTGAATGTATGTTTGCAGAAATTATGTTTAACCTATTGATATTAATGCACCCTGGTTTTGTGGAGTTAAGGAAATATTTAAGTTTAATGTGAATACATCAGAAGTTTTTCCTATGTTCTGTTAGCAAGAAAATTCAAATGGTTCTATTAAGAGTTAAAGTTGTAAGACTGAGAAAATTCTTAACTATACACAGCACCATATATGTTTAAAAAAACAAAAAAAGAAAAACATGCCTTCATAAGATCCAGCTGTAGTGTATTTTCTTAGTGACTGATAAAGTACCATCAGTACCAGGATAGTGGAGTATTACAGTGACAGACCTGACCATGTGTTTTTGAAACATTTTCACCTCCAGATTTCCTGCAGAGATTTTGATGGCTCTGATCCTTTAAGCATCCTTCAGCAATTGTGTCTTGACTACAGTTCTTTCCATTAGTTGGCCCGCAGTGTTTCTGAGCTATACTTGCTTTTCTAAGAGTTTCAAGACAGGTGCCAGAGTTCAGAATCTCCTCAATAGTACCAAACACAGTACAATTTGTAAACGTGGTAATTTGCAATACAGTCATCTCTGACTCATCCACAATCAGGGATCCAGATCACATTCACTGAAAGCATCTTTCTGTCCTCAGGACTACTGTGATACCCAGGCAGAATGAGGATGAGGTGAGTAAAAATGCTGGGAATGTTTTCTGCTGCTTTGAAGTTGACTTTTCACAGTGGTACCAGTTGCTTGGCATTATAGATGCTTGGCTCTTTTCCCATTTTCTGAGAAAACTGGTTCTGACAGTCTCTGCTTGGTTTTCAGTATTTTAGTGGGTGATGAAGAGCTCAGAATTACTGACTTTGTGATTTTGCTGATATCAGCCCTACTGTTTGTGTTGCTAGGGTTTACTTTGGTTTTGTTTGGAATAAAGTATGAGTAAACTAATACTTCATTAGTTACCACAATGAATATATTGCCACAAACAATATGCTATCTTAATTCTGTCATATTTAAAATGTCTTTGCTTCCTTCTTGTTTCTAAGCTTCTGCTGTGTCAATTTTAAGACACAATTTCTTAGGTCTTATTTTCCTCTGTGTTAATTTTGAACTTTCAAAAGTATCCTTCTATCTGTTTATGAAGAGAAAACAGAATTACATCTTTTGCACCACTCAAATAGAAAATAACTTTTTTCTTGCTGTTTTTTATTTATCCAACAGCTGGATTTTACATGTATAAGATGAAAGATAAAAACCAGGTGACTGTTCTGAACATTTCAAGAATAGAAAATTATTTTTCAAATATCTATAAATATTTCAGTAACCATTCAAGTATTATATTCTTCTAATCATTTTATGTCTATTTAGGCTTTGTGGTGGTTTGAAAGAAAATGGCTCACAAATGAAATAGCACCATCAGGAGGTTTGACCTTGTTGGAGTGGGTGTGGCCTTGTTGGGGGAAATGTGTCACTATGGAGGCAGGCTTTGGGGTCTCATATATACTCAAGATATTGCCCAGTGTCTCCAATGATGTCCTGTTGCCTGTGAGTTAAGATGTAAGAACTCAGCTCCTTCTATAGCACCATGTCTGCCTGCACACCACCGTGTCTCACCATGATGATAATGGACTAAACCTCTGGACTGTAAGACACCACAATTAAATTCTTTCCTTTATAAAAGTTGCCATGGCCATAGTGTCTCTTTACAGCAATAGAAACCCTAACTAAGACAGGCTTAATTCTCTAGTTCTGTTTCTAGTTATCACCATGAATGGATTCTTAAACACTGCTTTAATTCATCTAATTTGCCATAACATAATAGTATACACTAAGTGACCCAGAAAAAAAACAGGATTTATTTTTCACAGTTCAGGAGATTGGAAGCTGGAGATGACATTGCAATCCAGGTTGCATTATAAATAAAGATGCTTTTCCTGATTTCTAGATGGCCACCATCTCATTGTGCCCTCTCAAGGCAAGAGAAGTAAGGTTAGGGTGATCTTATAAGGTCACCAATTCATCTACTGCTAGAACGTCATCCAAACTGAATAACTCTCTTATGAAGACATCTTTTCCCTTCAGCCAGTGGTGGCGCACGCCTTTAATCCCAGCATTTGGGAGGCAGAGCCTGGCGGATCTGCTGAGTTCGAGGCCAGCCTGGGCTACAGAGTGAGTTCCAGGACAGGCTCCAAAGCTACACAAAGAAACCCTGTCACGAAAAACCAAAAAAAAAAAAAAAAAGATGCCTTTTCCCAATATTACCACCTTAGGAATTAGGGATTCAATAGGTAGATGGGGGGCGTGGGGAATCTCCAGCACATACCATGTATCAGTTCTTCTAACTTTTTATTTTGATGCCACTTCTCATTGGCTGAAGTATCTCTCTAAATAATTTTGTTTTAATATATGCATATGATAAACCTTCATTGCAGTCACATATATTATCTTCTGCATAAATAATAATTCAGTTGATGATAAATTCTTGAGTCACATTACTCTGTTGAAAGTTAGGAGAGAATATGGACTCTGTTATGTCTTGGAAATCAGAATCATTTGTGCTTGCCTGTAGAAAGGCAACTTGCTACTGAATAATTTTAGAATTACTCTTTATGATGATAATTAAACACTTTATCTTCAGTCTGTCTAGGTAGTACTCTTTCCATTAGCATTTCCTGAATAAGTGTAAGTACTTTGATCAAAATATACAATTTTTACTAATGTCAGGCGTCTTTTCCACTTATGCGAATTATAACGTTTATATATTGGTCAAGTTCTTCCTTACAGTATTTATAATTTAAGCTGAGTCTTCCTATTTCTCTATATTTTATAGTGTTTAGTTTTCTCTTTTCCTTTCCTTCTACCTCTAGAGTCATTTTGCAATTTCATGTCCGTACCATAGTTTACCATTTTGTATCATTTCATTTCTTTTATGAAAGCTAGTTTCCATACAGATTTGGGTTCTTTCACTCTAGCAATTTTCTTAAAATCTCATGTATCACACTCCCTTCTGTTTTAATTTTAGTTTTTAATCTATCTGCTAAAGTTTTATCTACCTTTAAATTCTCGCTAAATAATGAGTCCTTGCCCTGCCTCTTTGGTTTTATTTTGACTTTTTAAACCATACTTTCTGGTTTATCTGGCAAATTCACTGTAGTCTTGTGACCTGGCAAGTCTCAGAAGAATACTAATATGTTGTCTGAAGTCATTCAGGAGGATTGTCTCCAGTCTTGGGAACTGGCCTCAGGCTAAGTGTCTAACTTGACCACGAACTAAGGCCATAATAGAATGTTCTGGGTAAAGTGAAACCATTGCTCCCATCACCAGAAGCCAGAAAGACATGCAGATGTCTAGATCTGTAGCCATCCTGCTCCTAAAGGCAGGAGAAGGTAGAGGGCTGAGGACAAAACTTGCAGAGAGGAAGGCGGCAGTTATATAAAAGATGTGTTATCTCGCTTATCTGTGAGAACACTCTATGGCCCCTAGGTACAGCACAGCATGATGAGAATACTCCTAGGTATTTCATATATGGAATTTGTTGGTAGCAGAAAGTATCCTTACACACATAACCTATCCTTTGCTAATCTTTTCTGAATGTATTTCCTAGAGATATTTTCCCTTTATTCTATTGATATTTATTTAAAATAATGATTCTAAGTATTCATATGGTTCAAACAATAAAATTTGCACAAAATTTGCCACTCAGCTAGGCCTTAAGGGCAATATTTTCTATTCCTTGGTCATTTAAAATAAGTGAAGAAGTTTTCTTCTTTTCTTTCTAAGGGGACCTAGTTAGTGTGTGGGTGCCTCTGGGTTTCCCTTCGTCTCTTCTCAGAGACAAATTAGTACAATTTCTAACTAAGTCCCATTATACAACAGGTACCCATGCTTTTCTCTATATAACCTAAACATTCTCTACCTAGAGCTTTCCTATACATGATATGGGAAGAGCTTATGCTTTCTCGAACCTTCAGGGATGATGGGACCTCTGATAAGAATCCTACAGCTGAGACAAACAGTGTTTCCAGGTAACCTGTCAGGGCAGATTAGTAGAAAACTCCTTTGCTTTTGCTGTTACAGCACAAGGAACCAGGTGCACTGAACCTTCCCAGGTGTGGGTATGATCTTTAAACAAAATAGAAAAACATCCTGGAAGACATTATTTGTCATAGTTTGTCTCCTGTGCTGAAGACTGATAAATGTTCAATAAAACTTCAATTACATTTAGGGGGAACGCTTTCATGCCTACAGAGTTCTCTCATTCCTTCTTAGTCCCCAGTCACCATACACTCAAGTATAGAGGCGTTAAGATGTATAAAGACTATATAATCCTTTTTGTCACCTGTCTTACTTACTTTTCTATTGCTGTGAAAAAACATCATGAGCAAGGCAACTTATGAAAGAAGGTGTTTAACTGGGCTTATGGTTTCAGAGAGGTGGAGTCCACAATGGTGGAGCAAAATCATGGTGGCTGGAACAGGTGAGATCCACAGCCCTTGATCTACAAGCATGAGGCAGAGAAAGCACACTAAGAATGGAATGACTCTTTTGAAACCTCAGCACCTGCTCCCAGAGACAAACTTCCTCCAGCAGAGCCATACTTCCTAATCCTAAACAGCCACCAACTGGAGACCAGGTACTCAAAGACCTGAGGTTTAGGGATGTTGTCTCATTCAAGCCACCATATCAGCCAGCTCTAAATAAAATTTCATAATCTTCTCTTTATCTATTATCTCTGCAGGAAGTTTCCTTGAAGTTCATGCTTATAGATTACTGTGCGAGGAAACTTTCTTGTGGCTTTGGCAAAAACATAAATGAAGCAACCTAAGAGGGAAGGATTTGCTTTGATCAATTTCAGCTAGCCCCATGTACTTGGACAGAACATCACAATGGCAAAAGCATGTGACTGAGGACATTCTACACCACATTTAAGACAGAGAGTAGAGAGAAAGAAAAGGACCAGCTACAACCCTCACAAGCACACAACTACACACCCCCTTCCCAAAGGTAGGCCCCATCTCCCAAAGTTTCCACTCACTCCAAAATCTCAGTACCAACTGGAGTTAAGCCTTCAACACATGAATCTGTACCAAATAGTTCACACTCAAATCATAAATTATTCACACAAATTTTAAAGAACTCACTCTTTATTAGCTCATGGGGTCTCTCTCTTCTCTCAGATCCCTCTCTCTTACTCCCAGAAACAAGGTCATAAGCCATCGCAGTCTATCTTCCTGAACAGAAATTTAATAAGTACCTGATGTGCTATGACTTTGTAGCTTCCCTCTAGTTTGTAACACCATGTGGTGGTTTGAATAAGAATGGCCCCATAACCACATAGATTTGAATGGTTTGTCACTGGGGAGTGGCACCATTAGGACGTGTGGCGTTGTTAGAGGAAATGTGTCACTGGGGGTAGGCTTTAAGGTTTCAACTACTCAATCCAGGTGTCTCTCTCCTCTCTCTCTCCCTCCCTCCAGTACTCCCAGAACCAAAGGATACCTCCCTGCAGAACTCTCATCATACTATACATAGTGGTTATCTCTCCGAGTGAAGCTTTGACTCAGACCTGAAAGTTTGCTCTCCTACTACAGGCTATGATGGTGTAACTTTCCTGAGAAAGGTTCCCTGGACAGTAATTCATCTTAGCCTTCCTCTTCTATGAACCCCTTGATATTCTAACACACAGGTTTGCCTCTACTCTAACTAATATGTGAAAACATTAGCGCCCCTGAATGTACCCTCTTCTATCAGTCATGAATCAGTCCTCCCCAAACCCTTTACAAGTAAAGAACTAGTCAGATGCAGGAACCCTAATTGCCTCTTCCCCCGCCTACTCTATGTGTTGGATTGGAGTGATTGAGAAAGCAAGTGCTCAGCATGAAGGAGCCCCTGTGTAACTTGTTTTCTTCTTTGTTGGTGGTGATGGTGTTGTTTGATACTTTAGACATGCCAGAGCCTGCTTAGGTCCTTGAGACCAGAGTAAATATTGAACTCAGAGAAATGACTCCTGTTTCTGGTGGCTGAAGTGCTTCTGTTTCATGGGACTAAATATATGCCATAACCTGCTTTAATTTTTCATTCATTTCTACTAGTCTTTGAGTTGAAAACTTATGGAGATAGTGATCTTCCTGTCTTCATTTTTGATAGAACTCTAAATGTTGTGTTACTTTAAGTGTTTTTTGGAAAGCCAAGAGGCATTTCAAATAAGAATCAGCCTGACTTACACCATTCACAGCAAGAGGCATAGGAATTCTGCCACAAAAAGAGAAAGGTAACTATGGGGAATTTCCCTTTGAGCCATCTGTATAGGTAAACAACTGGCATCCAATACCTCAGTGTGTGTTTGATACTCCCACAGGCATTTCTCCTCTGAAATAAAATACAGGTCTAAGTTAAAAGAAACCAAATTTCAATGCCCCCTTCTGCCCTTTCAGGACTGGGTTATTCTATAGTAAGTTCTTTACCCAGGTCATGCCTGCTTGGTGCAAGGAGGTCTGCAATATGGTCTTATTCCAACCAGTCCAAGGTACATTAGAGAAATGTCACACTGCTTGCCATAAGCAACTGGCATTATCACAATTCCCTCTCAAAAATTTTTTTTTTGTTTTTTTTTTTTTGTTTTTTGTTTTTCGAGACAGGGTTTCTCTGTGTAGCTTTGCGCCTGTCCTGGATCTCTCTCTGTAGACCAGGCTGGCCTCGAACTCACAAAGATCTGCCTGCCTCTGCCTCCCAAGTGCTGGGATTAAAGACGTGCGCCGCCGCCGCCACCGCCGCCGGCCGCCGCCGCCACCGCCACCACCACTCAGTTCCCTCTCTCAAATTCTGTCACCACTTGTGCTGAGAGTTTTCAGAGTCATTGAAGGAGCACTGAGATCAAAAGATTAAGAAACATAAGAAGATTTTAAGCCATTTTCTGGATCATGTAGCACCAACAGAAGTGATTCTAGCATTAAATTTAGGAATAAATGAAACTATTTTAGAAATGTTCCAGTATCATATAAGTATTAATAAGTGAAGCCACCACTATGCATGGGACAGACTCTCCACAGATCCTCTATGGATATGGACATTTTTGTAGCCTCACATTTCTGCTTGGTATTTTATTGCACTTAAAATATTCAACTGCTCCTGTTTTACATTTTGGCATCTGAAAATAAACCTACTTTTATGAAAAGCGCTCAAGTTTTAATGGTGATGATAACTAATGAAAACCATTAATGTCTAAAAGTTTCAAAGTTATGCCAGGATCAACATTAGGCTTTTCTATTAGCACAATTAAGGTAGATTTTATATCCTGAGTTTAACTGAAAAACATTGCCCTAATCTCTTTCATTATGAAGCACATTGAAAATGTGATGTCACCTGCTGTAACAAAAACCTGGGCCCTACAGGATTTTCTGTCTAGGAATTCCAGTGTGAATTTGCTGTTTATTGAGGTTACATGAAGATTTTTGCCTTTGGGCAAAATTTTTGGGCTGTTTTTCTTGTGTTCATAAATTACCTTTATGAATTTCCAGAGCTAAGGAAATAACTTCTGTAGCAATTTCACAAAATGAGTTAATCTTAAACCATTGCTGTTGCCCTTTTCTCAAGACTAAAGTCATAAATATTAATTTTAGAGTAGTTATTTAAAAGGTTTCATTCATTTGAAGATGATGTCTATATGTAAAACCTCATATGATACAGAAGAATTTGATGCAAATAAAACTAAGGCAAAAATTTTAATGGTGACAGAGAAAAGTGGGGACCATAACAAAGCATGTGTACTGCCTGGTTTTGCCTCATTGTCTTCTGCAAAGTACATGGAAGCCTGATCAGGGTGGGAACAGGTGGGTAAAAAGCATATCAAGGGCTAGAGAGATGGCCCAGCGGTTAAGAGCACAGACTGCTATTTCAGAGGACTCAGGTTTGATTCCCAGCACGAGCATGGAGGCTCACATCTGTAAATCTAGTTCCAGGGAATCTAATACTCTTTTCTTGCTGGAATGGGCACCAGGCATACATATGATGCACAGGTATATATTCATTCACAACCCTCATCCATATAAAAATAAGCAAAATTTCAAAAAATATTTTAATACTGCAGTGAATTGGTGGTGTCTTAGTCATTTGATCACACCTGGAAAAGTGGTGTCGAGCTATTCCTAATGAAGATAACTGCTGTACATGACACCTTACAGCAGGATAGTTTTTCTCAAGCTAAACACAACCTCATGGAATAACCATAACTAACCGGCATTGTTAGCCTGCTATTCTGGGTTTGCAAATAACATTTCTGGGGATGAGTGAAGATTCAATATTTTTCCAAATTTATACAGCTCAGCAGCACAAGAACTGGAAATTGGATCCTTAGTCTTTTCTCAATGGACAAAGTTATACCATCTCCTAGAGTTCTGTTTTAATATATGATAATTGTAGTAATAACACTGACCAAAATCCTCCCAATTACAATAACAAAATTTAAGGAACGACATGAGAAGCTGAGCAGATGGAAGAATCAACAAGACCCCAGTGTCATCCTAGCTGAGACAGGAACTCAAAGATTATAGATGCTACATAGTTTGTATTCATTAAGGCAACACTGTGCTCACCTCTATGTTCTACCAAGTCAGGACACAAGAGAAACCTTGTTGCTGTTATCAAGAAGTATTTTATCCAAAGGGATGACACTTGCAAATGCTCAATGGCTTTATGTTGAAATAGTTGACTCACTTCTCCTGTGAAATAAAATATGTAAAAATGGGAATACAGATATCTGCTGTGGTTAGAGGTTTATTTTACTGATCAAAGTCAATTGGCTATAGCAAAACACCACTCATTTATAGAAAAAAATAAATGTGTGGAATCACTAAGCAATGAAAGACATACATACCATCAGTGTGAGAAAATTGATTGTCATATAAGACTTCCTTGTAGAAATGTTTTATTTGCCAATTACAAAAGAGAAAGAAGGGAGATAATTTACTTTTAAGAATATTCCAACTAATCACTCCCCATCAGCTGCCACATGCTGGGATAGCTGGCCCTAGAGGCATGGGTGAGGAAGAGCTGGTAGGCTGACCAACTCAGCTACCACCCAGGCCAATATCCAGGGCTTCGAGTTGGCCCACCCCAACATCTACTCCTTCTATGAGCTGCTGGAGCATGTGAAGGGGCCATCCCCGCAGAACCAAAACCACAGAATTTCCGTGACTCTGGGCAACAGCAGGATATCTGAAAGAAGTTTCAACGAGTGTCCAATATTGATGATGTAGCAGAAGCCAGAGGCCTTGAACCAGACCTATAACTAATTGCATTGAACATTTGCAAGTAGAGCTGTTTGGACAAAAGAGTATATTGTGTGACACACCACAGCTTCCAATGCCACTACAGCGAACAAATATGTGATGGAGAGGTGGGAAAGTTAGAAGAATGGTACATGCACAGCAGAACTAGAGTTGCTACAGCTGTGATGGGTGTGAGAAAAGGCTGCGATTAATAGAGGAACAGGTCATTGTGCAAAGGAGTGAGCTAGATTGTTTTATTTTTATTTTTTATTTTCTTTTGTTGGGGAGGTTACAAGGGTAGAAGGCTGATATGTAAGCACTGGGAAATAAGAGGGATTGGAGTAAATGATGTGAAATTCCTAAAGAATCAAAAACAATATGTAAAAAAAAAAACCAAAAAAAAAAACAAAAAAAAAAAACTATCCCACTGAGCAAGCTGTCCCAAACTATATCCCTGTAGCATTGATTCATTAGAAAATGAGATATGAGGGATTTGGTTCATACTAAATGATCATATATCAAATGAAATGAATGGACGGATGACTACTAGATTAATCTGGCAACTAGTCTACAATTAACCCTGTAATTTAGCACTCCCTGGTCAAATACTTGTTGGTGTTTTCATGCAAGTTTTGAATCTGTTTTCTAGGGATACTATAACAAAGCACCCCAAATAAAGAGTCTTAGAACACCAGAAATGTATTAAGTCATAGTTCTAGAAACTAGATGTCTAAAGTCAATGAGCCTGAAGTTGCGAATGAATGACCCTTACATCTTCAGCTCCTGACAGCTGAATATGTTCTTTGGCTATGGAAGCATCATAGTAGTCTTCATATGGCTGTCTTTTTCCCATGTCTCTTTACATAATCTGTCCTGTATACATATGTCTGGGTTTAAACTTTTCCCTTGTATAGGGTACCAATTATATGGACTAGGGCCATCCTCAGTGACCCAATTTTAATGCAGTTGCTTGTGTAAATTCATTATGTCCACACAAAGTTCCATTCTGAATTACCTTTTTTTTTTTGGTTTTTTGAGATAGGGCTTCTCTGTGTCGCTTTGGAGCCTTTCCTGGAACTCACTCTGTGGCCCAGGCTGGTCTTGAACTCACAGAGATCTGCCTGCCGCTGCCTCTCGAGTGCTGGGATTAAAGGGATTAAAGGCATGCGCCACCACCGCCTGGCTTCTGAGTTACTTTTAAAACTTCAAGGTATCTTTATTTTCCATACTTTGCATTCCTGTAAAAATACCTTACACAAACTACTTATGAAAATGTTTATGAGTTTATGAACGCAAAGTCAAGACAGCATAAGGTAGGAAACATGGCAACATCTCCTCATGGCCAACAACAGTGGTTGGGGGCAAGTAGTTAGATCTCCAATAGGAAACAGTGATGAGGTTAGGCCATACTTGAGAGTTTACAGCTATCCTGGGTTACAGGACAACTTCCTTCAGAGAGCATGTCCCAGTAACCTAAGGACTTCTCACTAGGCTCCTTCACTTAAAGCTACAACAACATTTCCCGCCGGGCGGTGGTGGCGCACGCCTTTAATCCCAGCACTCGGGAGGCAGAGCCAGGCGGATCTCTGTGAGTTCGAGGCCAGCCTGGGCTACCAAGTGAGTCCCAGGAAAGGCGCAAAGCTACACAGAGAAACCCTGTCTCGAAAAACCAAAAAAAAAAAAAAAAACATTTCCCACTACCACCATCTTGGGAACAGAAATTTCAGTTACAATGGAGTCTTCATGACCACTCAGGCCAGATCCAAACCAGAGAAGGACCATTGTTGTAAGTTATATCCTTTGTAAGGACATAATTTTAACTTACAGTGAACACCTGTCCATTCTCTTGGCCTTCCAGTACTCAGTGAAAATATTACAGTTGATGAGGGAGAAGATCTTCTCTACCTCCATCCTGAAGAGCAGGAATAGTCGTGACATGAGCTTCTGTGACTCAGCACAGGCACACACGTCATATGGGTATTGTGGTCACCACACACCTTCTAAAAGCCCTCCTCACCATCTGAGTCAGTCCCTGAGGGACATTTTTATTTGTGTGAAAGAATGGTGGGTATCAATCTGCAGGAAAAAACTCAAAAATAGTCATGATTGTTCTCAACTTATCTCTTCCATTATATCAATGAAGAAATAGAAATTTGAGCCTAGTCAAAAGTGATCATGAAAATAAATTTAAAAATGCAATTAAGAACAGAGATAACATCAGCTTCCCAAGCTGCTCAGCTTTGAAGAGTCACATAGCAAGAAAAGAAATACATGAAACCTGAATGACCACCAATAAAAAACTGACTAAATAAATAATGGAATACTCCAATGCTGAGTGTAGAAGCACTCATATTTAAAACACACTCTCAATGAATGTTTAATAATGTTCTATTTAATAAATGGTCACTAAAAGCTCAAAAGTAGAATATTTAATGTGATAATAATTTTGAAAACATATGTAATATCTAATCATACTATTTATACATTCCAAACAAATTTTAAAACTATATATCAAAATATGCATATACATATATATTGTTACAATAACAAATGCAATCGCTGACTCCATTTAGTTCCCCTCCTTTAGAATTTTTCAGTGTCTCTGCTATCAAGTTCAGTGTAACTAGATTTATGTTGAGGTCTTTGATCCACTTGGACTTGAATTTTGTGTGTGGTGACAGATATGGATCTATTTGCAATCTTCTACATGTTGTCTTCATTTATCATGGTATCTCTTTCCTTGCTCTCCCACTCTGTCCCTGTTCCAGCTCAAACCTCACATTCCCCTATGTTCTTATCCTCCATCACTTGCCCTCCATTACCCCCAGTTTGCTTATGTAGATCTCATCTATTTCTTCTTTGCTAGGTGATCCATGTGTCCCTCCTAGGGTCCTCCCTGCTAGCTAGCCTCCCTGGAGCTATGGGTTGCAATCTGGTTATCCTTTGCTTTACATCTAGTATCCACTTATGACTGAGTACATAGCATGTTTGTCTTTCTGAGTTTGGGTCTTGAGTATCCTTCAGACTCAAGACCTTTATCATTCTAGACTACCTCCTTATAGCTGCCCATACTCAGGTTTCCAATGTTGTGAAATTACTCACAACATTCATTCTATACATAATTAAGAAAAATATCTACATTTCAAACTCTACAGAATTCCAGAGATACAGAGATGAGTAAGACCTACAATTTTCCTCTAAGTCAGTATCAGCTTATTTAACAGACCTTTCTTGATAGCCTGGAAATATATAAACCCTTTGCCATTGGTACCAAGGCCATTGGGTACCTCCATTTCCTTTTCTTTCATCTATCATGTCTGATATGGTATAATGTCTTCTAGTAGAATGAACTCTATAATGGGTTATATGCTATCTTCACTGCTGTATAAAGTTAGACACATAGGAGACATCTGAGGACCAGTCCTCAAGTGGTAAGTGGACTTGGTTAATGATTTGATAGAAAAATGGCAATCTGATCTGAACACAGATAGAAGGAACCTACTACAAAGTGAGTAGGTAAGGCAAAGGAGGTCTTTTACTATTTTGTTTCCTTTAGCAGTGATGGGGACGGAGCCTTGTGCCTCACACATGCTCAGTAAGTGCTCAACAAGCTGAGTGTTGTCCCTAGTCAGCCATCTTCTTTTTATACAGCATTTTGTATTTCCAAGGAACTATTACAGGATGGGAGGTATAATGAGGACAAAATTGATCAAAGTAATATTCTCAATGAGTTTGATGCTAATGGCTGGATGCTATTTTATGATAGCTATTTGTTTTCAATTGTGTATTTCTTAAAATATCGACATGCTATTCACTCTATTAGCAAGGCAAATTCAGTCATCAATGATTGTCAGCCTAGGGCATTTCAAGGCTTTCTTTTTCCTTTTCATTTAATTTTCTTCTTTTTTAAACACTGTATTTCTTTTTCCCATTATCTCCGTTCTGGAACAAGGAATTTGGATGTTTACAAGTAACATGCAAACCTGAGCTGAATTTTTATTATGCTGATAGTTTTAAAAATTGTTCAGTTTCAATCCAACACAATCCAAAATAATTTGCTATATGAAACAAACACACATTGGCTTCCCAACTGCCAATTCTCCCACCTCCATTGGTGATGGGACCTTGAGTTGATCATGAAACAGAGCTCTGAGAAATAGTTTCCAAATTGTGCATTCATAATTCTGACGTGAGGCAGTCAAGCTTCTTCAGATGAACCTCACTTCTGCTGCCCAGGCTATGCCTGATAGCCCCTAGTACCTCCAGCTCTGCTACTCCACTAAGCTGTTTCCAGATGGCGTTCTCACTGAGAAGCCCAGGTGGATGTTACTGCAAAACAGGGCAGGGAGCCTTGACAAATTTGTAGCCTCAAAAGCTATGTGAAGAAGTTAGTCTAGTTCTGCCTGTTAAGGGAGCACCAGCCAGTAGCATCCTCTGGGCACAGTGGTACAACTTGCAGAATTCAGAAGTTACAAAGTCATGAGAGTAAAAGCTACCACAAAATTCACCCAGAAGACAGTGAAGGTTAGAGACAGGGGCCCTGGGTGATGGGGAACATTCACTAAGAGAAGATAATAAGTAGAAAATACAGATCAAGGGCAATGTGGAGAAGCAGAGGTGGAGGCAGGAATGTAGGAATTATTAGTTGGTTTCTTAGAAAGCAAGGAAGAAAGGAGTTATAAGAAAAAAAAAACAGACTAAAAACTACTTCAGTGAGACAGGTAGGATTTAGTTCAGCATGGCACTTGGCTGGCTGGCTGGCTGGCTGGCGTGATACACACTGCAAGGTTTTTCAGAACAGTCACAGAAAGTTTCAGCAGGAAATGTTTTAGGGAAAGAAAGGCTGGCCAGCTAATGCTGTCTTGCAACTTAAGGAAAAGCCATGCACAGGGCAGCCTTGGGAAAGGGAATTTGCTTTATAATAAAATAATTCTCATGTGTTTATAAACTGTAAATAAAGAATCAAGAGAGAGGACACCCTAAAATAAAGAGGAGAATAAATAACTGATGGATTGTGGGCAGGTGGTGAACATAGGGACTTTGAGAGTGAGATGAGGAATGTCTTTGAAATGAAGGGAGAAGAAGGATGACTGCAGACCCAGGCATGGATATCCCGTGGATGCCTCATGGTTTGATTAACTGACGCTCCCTGATACAGAGCAACTGTGCTTCAAAGCATCACCCACCTGCCTTTGGAAAATACCTGTGTTGGTTGGTTTTTGCCACCCTAACACAAATATAGACATATATAAGAAGATGAAATCTCAACTGAAATTTTTCCTCCATCAGATTGGTCTGTTGGCATGTCTGTGAGGCATTTTCTTGGTTAATGATTGATGTGGGTGGGTCCAGCTGGCTGTGAATAGAGCTACCTCTGGGCAGGTGGTCCAATGTTGTATAAGAAAGTATACTGAGCAAGCCAGCAGAGAGAACAAGCCAGTCAACAGTCTTCCTTCATGACCACAGCATCAGTTCCTACCTTCAGGTTCCTGCCCTATTTGAGTTCTTATCCTGACTTCTCCAAATAATCCACTGTGATCTGGACATGTAAGCCAATTAAAGCCTTCACTCCCTAGGTTGTGTTTTTGTCTTGGTGTTTATCACAGCAATATAAAGCAAACTAGAGCCCCGACCTCCCCTCTGGACAAGAGGTGAGTGCCTGGGCTCAGATGCAGAGAAGCCTGCCCCTAGATCCCATCCCTGGGCACCAGCCATTCCAGGGAAGATCTGCCCAACTTAGCCCCAGGTTCTGGCCATTGGGCAGGATCCCACTGGGAAGGTTCTCCTTCTCCAAGACCCCCAGCAGACCCTGCAATCTCCATGCCCTGGCCCACGCCCATCCGCCCCAGACCCCAGCCACTTCCTGAGACTTAGAGACCAACCCCCAGCTCCATTCCCGCCCCGGAGCTCCCATCTGGACAAGAAAGAGAGGCTTCCTGAATCTGTCAGCTCTGTCTGGGCCAAGAGCACTGATAAGACCAAGAACGAATCCACAAGGAGATGGGCAGATGTCATGCAGAAGGACATACAACAAAATGAAGAGCAATACAGCATCACCAGAACCTAGCCCTCCTCCAACAGCTAGACCTGAACATCACAAAATGGAAGAAGCAGGAGAAAGCAACCTTATGAATAACATCATGAAGAGGCTAGAGCCTTATATAGAAAAAATCACAAATGAAATTGAGGAAAAGACAAACAAAAAATGGGAAGAACACTATAAAAAAATAGAGGAAAGGACAAATAAAGCAGAAGAAAACAATAAATCCCTAAAAGAAAATCATGAAAAATCAATGAAACAGATGAAGGAAACAATCCAACACCTGAAAAGGGAAATAGAAAAAATGAAGAAGACACAAACAGAGGGAATGCTGGAAATAGAAAATCTGAGTAAACAAACGGGAACTTCAGATGCAAGTATAACCAACAGAATGCAAGAGATAGAAGAGAGGATCTCTGGCATTGAAGATACAGTAGAAGAAATAGATTCATCAGTCAAAGAAAACACTAAAGCCAACAAAGTCATGACCCAAAATGTCCAAGAAATTTGGGACACCATGAAAAGACCAAACCTATGAATAATAGGGATAGAGGAAGGAGAAGAATACCAACTCAAAGGCACAGAAAATATATTCAACAAGATCATAGAAGAAAACTTTCCCAGCTTAAAGAAGGAAATGACTATGAAGATACAAGAAGCCTATAGAACACCAAACAGACTAGACCCCCCAAAAAGTCCCCTAGCCACATAATAATTAAACAACTAAATGTACAGAATAAAGAAAGAATATTAAGAGCAGCAAAGGAAAAAGGCCAAGTGACGTCTAAAGGCAAATCCATCAGAACAACATCCGATTTCTCAATGGAGACTTTGAAAGGCAGAAGGACCTGGACAGATGTAATGCAGACACTAAGCGACCATGGATGCCAGCCTAGACTAATACACCCAGCAAAACTTTCAATCATCATAGAGTGAACAAGACATTCCAAGACAAAGCCAGATTTAAACAATACTTATCCACAAACCCAGCCCTACAGAAAGCACTAGAAGGAAAATTCAAACCTAAGGAAGTGAGATACACCCTCGAAAATACAGGCAATAGATAATGCCACAGCAGTAAACCCCAAAGAAGAGAAGTACACACACACTATCACCGAAAAATAACAGGAATGAACAATCACTGGTCATTAATATCCCTTAATATCAATGGACTTAATTCACCTATAAAAAGACACAGGCTTACAGAATGGATATGAAAGCAGGACCCATCTTTCTGCTGCATACAAGAAACACATCTCAAATTCAAAGATCAACACTACCTAAGAATAAAAGGCTGGGAAAAGACTTTCCAATCAAATGGTCTTAAGAAGCAAGTGGGTGTAGCCATCCTAATATCCAGCAAAATAGACTTCAAACTAAAATCAATCAAAAGAGATCAAGAAGGGCTTTACATACTCATCACAGGAAAGATCCACCAAGATGAAGTTTCAATTCTGAACATTTATGCCCCAAAGACAAGGGCACCCACATATGTAAAAGAAAAATTACTAAAGCTTAAACCACATATAAAACCCCACACATTAATAGTGGGAGACTTCAACACCCCACTTTCGCCACTGGACAGATCTCCCAAATCAAAACTTAACAGAGAAATAAAGGACTTAACTGATGATATGACTCAAATGGACTTAATTGATATCTACAGAACATTCTATCCTAACAAAAAAGAATATACCTTCTTCTCAGCACCCCATGGAACCTTCTCTAAAATCGACCACATACTTGGCCACAAAGCAAATCTCAACAGATACAAAACAATTGGAATAACCTCCTGCATTCTATCAGACCACCATGGTTTAAAGTTAGATTTCAACCACAACAAAAACTACAGAAAACCTACAATCTCATGGAAACTGAATAATGCCCAACTGAATCACCAATGGGTTAAGGAAGAAATAAAGAAAGAAATTAAAGACTTCCTAGAGATCAACGAAAAAAAGATACCACATACCCAAACTTATGGGACACTATGAAAGCAGTGCAAAGAAAAAAATTCATAGCACTAAATGCCCACATAAAGAAGTTGGAGAAATCTCACAATAGTGACTTGACAGCACACCTGAAAGCTCTAGAACAAGAAGAAGCAAAGTCTCCCAGGAAGAATAGACACCAGGAAATTATCAAATTGAGAGCTGAAATCAATAAAATAGAAACAAAGGGAACAATACAAAAAATTAATGAAACAAAGAGTTGGTTCTTTGACAAAATCAACAAGATAGACAAGCCCTTATCCAAACTAACCAAAAGACAGAGAGAGAGCATCCAAATTAACAAAATCAGAAATGAAAAGGGGGTATAACAACAGACAATGAGGAAATCCAGAGAATCATCAGGTCATACTTCAAAAACCTCTACTCCACAAAACTGGAAAATCGAAAAGAAATGGATAATTTTCTGGATATGAACCTGTGGTTTACGATATTAGCCTTTTAGAAATGTATGGATTTCATTTATTTATATACTTATACATGGCCATCTTCTTGTTGCTTTTGAATAGGTTAGGATGAATAGGTTGGGTCAGTATGTTATTACCCATCTATTTTCAGGATCCATTTACAACTCCTTTCCCATCACACATTGCAAACTCTTCAGCTCAGATGTGACCTTGCCCCCACATGAAGCTAAGCTATAGCTCCCCTACCCTCAAAGCTTGGCACTTCAAATAATGTTTCACATGATTTCAGCTCAACATGAAGTTGTGTCTAATGCATGCCTGACTTTCAAAATACCAGCAGGGCCCCAGAAATAGACACAAGAAAGAGTTGACTCTCACAGTTTGCCTCAGTGCTTAGTCAGACTCTTGATTTAGTCATTCTAGAACTTCCAACCTTGAGGTGTCTATACTCTAGGCCCCTATATATTTGATTGTAAAAGCAGACTTTTAAGTGCATATAAATCTTTAACTTCTGCCACGTCTAGTGTGATGACCTATTTGGGTTCCAGCAGCAACTCTGATTAAAGTGAACCATAAAAAGCAATCTGAAAAACAAGTGAAAACCCTTGTCTGTCCTCATTGCTCTCATTTCATTAGTTGTGCTATAGGGTCTGCCTATACATCCATGTGATGCTCAAGGTTAGATGAAAATCTGCCAGGCTCCAGGTCTCCAGCATCTGCTGCTGTAGCACTAAGTTCAGCAGTAGAGAATAACATTTGGAAGCAGAACTGTGTGGTGGTGGTGGTAGAGTGTTCTGGTACATAGCAGGCATTTTGTTTCAACATGAGAATAGCCAGTGGCTCTCATAGCCCTCTAGGTGGCTTTATTCCTTAGGGTGAACAAGAGTGCATAAGAATGAAACCCACTCCTCCAAACTCAAGGCTTAGATGAGCTACTTTCTAGAGCTGTCTATCTGTCCTCACACAAGTAAACTAACCCTGGAGTGTCTCAGGCCACCCCTGTCTAGTCAACTTTGAATTTTGCATTGTTTCCATCCCTGTAAGGAAATAAAGGTAAGCAGTTGGAGAATTGGAGGCTTAAAGAAGCTTTTTAAAAATATGAACATTCTTATGTCTTCCTACAATATGTAAGATTTATAATCCTGTTTAAAAATCACAAGGTTTATGTGCCTGGTTTCATGATAGTCTTTTTGTTGGTGAAATAAAGTAGCCAAGGAAAAACTTTCTATTAAAATGTTTTAAATGTTAGGATTCTAAGAACATGAAATTATGTTACTTGGCTACATTTGAAGCTTAAAAACATAAAAATAAACAAAATCCAAAATGTTAAGTCCCTTGTAAAAATCATATAAATCTCTTGGTTTGTATAACTAACATTGACCTCTCTGAGTAATTAAAACTTGTCCTTTACAGTGAGTAACAGGAGTCTCTCTTGGCTTGTAGTACTGGTGATACTAGCATTCAAGGCAGGGCAAAACAGATGGTGTAAGCTTGTGCACTTGAGTGTTTGCATATATGCATGTGTTTGTGAGTGTGTACTGTTGCTATAATAGATGCCACTGCAGCTCTCTGTGATGATTGTCTGTCACCAAGGTGGCAGCACAGAAAAGGTGACAGAAGTTACTAAAATGAAGTGAACACATCCTAAAATTATTCTCACTTATGTCTTTCTGCTGTTAGCTGAACTGTGTACTTCAGAATACAACTGTACTTGGAGGCAAGGTCTCTAAAGAGGTAACTAAGATAAAAATGATGCTATAGTCCTAAGCTAACACAACTGCTATCTTTACAAGAAGGGAAAATTAAAACCCAGGTGTTGTGGAATGTTAAATTAAGATGTGTTACATTTATTTATGCTATGCAAATATGTGTTGCATTCTTTTATGCTGCATTTAACTCTGTGTTTTTGCCTGTTTAAATTTTGCCTGTCTAAAATACCTGATTGGTCTAATAAAGAGCTGACCGTCCAATAGCTAGGCAATAGAATAAATGGGATTGGCAGGCAGAGAGAATAAAAAAGAGGAGAAATCTGGGCAAGAAAAGATCTAGGAGCCAGAGGAGGACTCAAGGAACCAGGCACCCACCTTCACAGCAAGCCATGCAGTAAGAAGTAAAGAAAGGTATACAGAAATAGAGAAAGGTAAAACCCAGAGGCAAAAGATGGATGGGATCATTTAAGAAAAGCTGGCAAGGAACAAGCCAAGCTTAGGCCAGGCATTCATAAGAAAGAATAAGACTCCGTGTGGATTTATTTGGGAGATGGGTGGTGGGCTCCCTTAAAGAGTAAAGAGTAAAAAACAACCAACTACACCCCAGCATGCACAGAAGGAACTCAGGGCAAAGACACAAGAAGACAACCACATATAAGTCAAGGAGAGAGGTCTCAGAGGAAACCTTAGTGACTCCATGATCTTGAAAATCTGGCCTGAAGAACCATGAGTAGCTTCCTGCTGGTGAAACTCCCAGGCTCTGTACTTTGTTACAGCTGTGGAGGTCCACAGAGGTTTCCTAGTGAGATCTGAGCTAGCTTTACCCAGCAGGGCTGCATTAGAGTATGGCTTGACCACATGCATGGTTACCAGGTGGTTGGAAGAGTTTGCACTTGGCTGTGCTAGGAGGAGATCTTTTGCTCTGCCTCTTGGCATTTCTATAAAAAGCTCTTTAGAAGAGACAGAAGGGGCTGGTGGATATTGATCCATGTTCTCCCGAAGCTATCCTGTGTTTCTGTCTGTTTCTCTCCCCACTATATTTCTATCTAACATTTCTTATCCCTCTCTCCTCAAGAGTACCCTGGGGGAAAAGTGGGAGCTGGTCTCCCACAGATGGTGCCAGAATGTGGGGCACAGGTTCAGGGATCCCCACAGAACAGGAATTTAACTAGGGACTTGGCAAAAGAAGAGAGGGGGGTGTCTCGGAGCAGGGTGGCATGCCCGGTAATGAATTAAAAGTAAAGGTGATAATATTCTGTTTGGGGAGTATACAGATGAAGCAAAGCTGTTGAAAGAAGTGCCAAAGCAAGAAGTTAGGCTGCAGTGAATCTCTCTCTCTGTCCAGGTTTCTTTCTCTCTCTCTCTCTCTCTTAATTTCTATCTATCAAAATTAGAAAAAATATAGGGTCAAGTATAGGAATATAGTGTAGGAAAAAACTTATGGTAAAGTAGAACATAGGAATATAGTATAGGAAAAAACTCAGAAAAGCAACAAGACAGAGGAGCTGTGTTCTTGGGACTCTGAATGCAGACTCCTGGGGAAGAATTGCAGTCATGAAAAAATACTATTAGGAAAACGGGCAGAAAAAGATTCCTGTGGAAGCTTTTGGCCTGTGGACAGCTTAGATCTGAGTCCTGAGCATTAGGGAAAGAAATTTTCCCTGAGATAGACATGGGTGAAATGAAACCCTCCACTCTGCTGACAGACACTCTTAAAAACAGTGTACAAACAGGGTCAGTTTCCTCTTGGCCATGAAGCCAAGCTTAGGGAACAGAAGTCTTGGGAAAAGCTTAGTAATCTCTCAAAAACTGGAAGCTTTTCAGGTCTTCTCAGATCTCTTTTCTTTCTCTAAGGGCAAAATTAGAGTCACCTGGAGGGACCATCTATCAGAATGGGAAAATCCCCTGTAATTACCCTAGCACACACAAAAAAAAACCTCTCAGAATATGGCAAACCCTCATTGATAGTACTGTCTCTGCTTCAAGTCAGTATTAAAAAAGCAGCAGACACTTTGGACCCTAGCTAGAGTCCCCTGCAGCAGAGCCTATCAAGAGATGCCCAGGAGAGTGCAGACAGAGAGCCAAGCCTGGCAGCAGCCCCTGTCCCCCCAGGGTAGAAAGGCTGTGGAAGTAGTGCTGCAAACCTGTGAAAAGGCTGCTGGCGTGGAGAAAAGCAGTGGCAGCTTTGAAATCCTCCTTGCAATGAAAAGGGCAAGGTCTAAGTCCCTAGCAGTAGATGCAATGGTGGCACAGGGAAAGTTGAGGCAGGATTTGGCCGTACAAATGAGACAGAAATTGGGACTCAAGCCCCAACCCCCAGAACAGAAAGCAGCTAGGAGAGCCTGAGCAGTGGTCATGACATCAGGGACTCTGCATCTGGGGGAGGAGACAAGCCAGGACAAAGAGGAGCTATGGGGGATCTCTCTGAAAAAGCTCTTATTTCAAGCACTCTTTTCACTGACCCAGTGAGGTAGGGGAGCAAAGCCCTGAAGGCTTTTTTCTTCTGGTACCAAGTGCTGGTCCGAATGTGCACAGGCGGATGGATGGGTGCGACCTGCTCTGGGGACAGTGCCAGGTGAGAAGACTGATTAGGGAAATATATTAGTGTCCTAATGTGAGCTTGGGAAAGATGATAAACTTCCCGTGACAAAAGAGCAAAAGCTTGAATACAGACCATATGAAGGAACCAGAAGTGCAGTGTCTGCAATTGGCCACAGCTGAGTTTTCTCCCTGACCCGGAAAAGCAGTTTGGGAAATGTAGTTTGTAACAGCGTGGCAGTACAAGCAGGCCTGGAGGGAAGCTCAGATAGAGCAGCAAAACGCCCAAGGGAAATGCTGTGGGTACAGGTACGACCCAAAATGCTGCTTTTTCCCAAGCACTGTTCGAAAGCTTAGCTTACCTCCTGAAAATGGGAAACAGGTGAAATCTTGCCTGTAGGAGGCAATTAAAATGCTAATGCAGTTTGTCAACAAGCCATTTTGAGACCCTATAGAAAGCAAGGGAAAATAGTCCTAACACCAGGAAATTGCTTTGGGAATGGAAAAAACTTATGGGCAAATAAAAAACTTGGGCTGTGCTTGAAATGCAAGAGAGAAACATTGGCATCATTAAAAGAGCTCATGGCAATCTTAAGATGCAGCTTTAAAAAATTAAGAAGGAGGAAATGTTATGCTCAGTCACCAAATGAAGCTTGCTGGCTGCCTGAGTTTAGTGAGGTGTACGGAACAGAGGAATGTCAGCTCCAATGACACACCTCTAGAAGAGCCAGAATAAGATCAGTGGAACCAATGTTCCTGATATTGAGGTTCGATCCAGCAGTCTGAGGAAAGTAGGAGAATAAAGGGGCCCCTAGACTGCTGAGGAGTTTGGGACAAAGGTTTTTGTAGCTATTGGAGTGAAATGGAACCTGGAGCCACACTGCTTCTAATGGCAAATTAATGTGTGGCCCTTTTAAGAAACAGTTTGAGAATACAAAGACTCTAGAGCCACTGACGAATTAGGCTCTGACTTGAAACTGTCAGGAAAACTTTCAGGATGATGTCAAAGCTGACTATGCACTCCCAACTTCAAAAATGAAGCTATTTTGAGTTCACCTACAATTTTAACTGTGGTAACTCAAGATTTGTGAACTCTCTGTCTTGTTGGACGAAAATATAAACAGTTCTGTTAAGAGATTTTTTTCTAGATGTTTGCTAAATAGTCCTATAGAGTTTCATTTTGAATATGTTTGTAAAAAGTGTAAATATGTATAGTGATATTTATGCTATTTGTAAATATGTAATGTTAATACTAGAATTGTTTTTATTACTCCATCAATATCTGTCTAGTCCAGACAAATTAGGTGACATTAATTTTTAAAGGAATATGATTTATAAACCAAATCAATCACATTAGCAACATCCTGAAGCTTTTGTCCTCTTTTACCTTCAGATATATTGGAACACTTTTTATGATAGCCCAAAATAGAATTGTACGGTCTCAGGTCTCAGTGGCCCCTAGAAAACTTAAGCAAGGGTGTCATAATTAGGGGAGCTTCTCTGTCTTTTTTTCTAGAAATTTCCACTCTTCCTTTGTTTCTGTTCAGAAAGGGGTAGGCCTCCCACAATCAAGTTATATTGTACAGAATTTCTACTGTTGTGGTAGGAACACATGTATATATGAGCTACTTAAATAGTTAAAAGTCTCTTTATAGTTAGCATGAGTTTTTGTTTACTTGAGTGGATAGTTTGAAGTGTTTTAAAATGAGTTCTTTCTCCTGGGAATCAAAACAATCTCTTGAAAATTTTATTGACACTAATAATTAGCCTCCTATGTTTTTTGTGTATTGACAATGAAAAAGATAATTGCTCTAATTTTTAATTTAATGAAGTTTAATTCTGATTTTATTGTACTCAATTTCTTAATGAATATAACCATGTAGAAAGTCTTGCCTTGTGGGGAATATCTGTAAGGAGGAAGTTTTGTTTTAGAAAAGGTATTGGCACAGCTAGGCCTGTTACAGACATCTTAGACCTATTCAAAAAGGACATTTCATCTTTATCAATCTCTACTCCCTTACTGGGGGCATATGGCAGCCTGGGGATAGCTGTGATGTTCCAACTATTTGCAAGCTCTTAGTAGGGACCTGAGTCAGAGCTGAGTTAAGCTCTCTATCACCTCTTGCCAGAGGCTGATAGCCAAAGACCGGCAACTTTTTTGCTATCTTCCAACCTAAACCAGTGTATGCTTGATGGAAAGTGTATCTCCATGATGGATAAGGAAGATTAATAAAGAAGGACAACCTAAGACAGGCACATTTGATCTGAGGGGCCTGGAGGGGCCTTTATTATATCAAGATGGGGGGGGGAGTTGTGGAGGCCCACAGAGGTTTCCTACTGAGATCTGAGCTTGCTTTACCCAGCAGGGCTTCATTAGAGGTTAGCTTGACATGCATAGTTACCAGGTGATTGGAAGGGTCTGTACTTAGCTGTGCTAGGAGGAGGCATTTTGCTCTGCCCCTTGGCATTTCTATAAAAAGTCATTTAGAAGAGACAGAAGGGGGCTGATTAATATTGATTCAGGCCCCCCTGAAGCTATCCTGTGTTTCTGACTGTTTCTCTCCCCACTATATTTCTATCTAACATTTCTTATCTCTCTTTCCTTAAAAGTACCCTGGGAAAAATGGGGGAAAAGTGGGAGCCAGCCTCCCACATACAGCCCTGGCAATAACACCCTTTCCTTGACACCCAATAGCTCCTACTCAAAACAAAGTCAAAGGTTCTTCCAGTCTCAATGACCAATCACAAGTAAAGAAATATCCCCAGCTCCCATATCTTCCACAACCAAAAGTGAGTGGCAATCTGGAAGCACAGGAGGCAGAGACCAAGATGCTGGAACAGGAACATCTCTGTGAACATGAGGCATTCCTAAAATATCCACTATCTCTGAGTCAGTTAGTTCAGAATTTTCAGAGGATAGAAACATAACACATCCTTGTCAAGAAGCAGGGATGTCTTTATGCCCATGGAAATGAGTCTATACAATGCCTGTGGAAGCACAATTACTTCTCTTTTAATCACACAAAATAACTCTCTTAAAATAACTACAGAGCATTTATGACTATAAGTAAATCAAATGAAAAGACAATTTTTTCTTCTAAAATCTATTATGCAATGAAATTTTATTGTTGACCACCATTTTTATCTCTTGAGATGTGAACCATGTATGTAGTATACTAAACAACAATAAGATCATTAATAGCAAAATCTACCTATATAAATTCTATGAGAGTAGATTACTTGAGGTATTTAATAGCATTATCCAAAAAATTATGTGTATAACAAATGAAAAACTAATCAGGGAAACTGGTAAAACATGTAAGTTTGCCTTTAGCTTCCAGTAGTAAACAATGACAAAAGAAGCTCAGTCAAGCATCTGTCTTTTGTAGTAAAACACAATGGACATTCAGTCCCTGTTCTCCTTTGCCTGTGTCTACTAGAATCTTTCTACTCTCTTCTGGTCTCCCTTGTGACTTAAAGAGTCACCTGTTACACAGTGCAAAGGAAGTGAAAGTCTTTGGTATAGAAGAGGGAGCAGTTTCTAAGATGGTGTTTGAATTCTCACAGCAAATGACATTGCTAGAATAATACACCTTCCATATGCCTGTCATTTTTGGAGCTCTGTAGCTTTCCTGTGATGAAGAGGCAATGTATATAATGTGAAAAATTAGAATATTAAGGATAGTGTAATAGAAAATGAGTCTTGGTAGCACTGTTGAGGAACTATATCTAACACTAGCAACCATTTGTCTTCAGATTCCTTGTGCATGGGAAAAATAACTCCCTATCAATATAATTCATTGTTATCAGATTCTATACTACTTTAACCTAAAATCATTCGTAAATATGCTTTCTGAATTACCAGGTTTCCCATGCCCATAAAAGGACTAACAACAGGTAGTTAAGTAACTGGCAGTGCCAGTTGTGGAAGGCAGAACATCACTTCTCCACTGCTCTTCGGTTGTGGACATCATTAGCCAGGGCTCATTTAGAGTTTTTCTAAATTGTCTGATCCTGGTCCCTGGGCCATGAGAATAGTATGTCACAGAAAAGAGACAGTGAATGAAGGAAAACTGGGCAGAGGAAAGCATGAGTGAGACTTGAGGGGTTGGTTAATTACAGAAAAGAGAAAATCAAAACCATGAATGAATATTGGCATGTGATATGTTTTCCCAAGGAGGTTTTCAGAAATCTCTCTACCAGGTCCTTTTATTTACCCTTTGTTATGTGTCCTGGCTAGTTTTATGTCAACTTGACACAAGCTATAGTAATCAGAGAAGAGGGGGGTCCCAGTTGAGAAAATGTCTCCATGAGCTCTGGCTGTAGGCAAGGCTGTGGAGCATTTTCTTGATACTGATCAATGGGGGAGGGCCCAGACCATTGTGGGTGGTGCCATCCCTAAGCTGATGGTTTTGACTTTTATAAGAACGCAGGCTGAGTAAGCCATGAGGAACAAACCAATAAACATCACCCCTACACACACCATGGCCTCTGCATCAACCCCTGCTTCCAGATTCCTCCCCTGTTTGAGTTCTTGTCCCAACTTCCTTTTGATAATGAACAGTGTGATATGTAAGCATAAACTGAATAAAACCTTGCCTCTTCAAGTTGCTTTGGCCATGTGTCACATCATGATCCAAGAACAAAGTTGTATGTGGGGGGCAGGGGAGATCTGGAGTACTTGTTAGAAAATTCCAAGTAAACAAAAGCCTTGAGACCGCAGTTTCTTCAAAAACACAAAATTCTTCTTGGAATGTGCTTTTCTGTCCCTCCCAGGTGTAACAGATTGGAGTGAATTTGCTTTAACTTATTTATTACAACTGGCTATTATTATTTGTTTATATACCTCTATGGAAAAAATGTTTTTGCTATGTTGTGGCGAGCCACGGGAATACGAAATAGAAGTCCAGCTGTATATTATAAGCTATACTTTGACAAGGCCAAGGGTCAGTTGAGTGGGAAGCCAATCAGCACGGACTAGTGGTATTATGCAGCTTAATATTCAGTTGTGCCTTGCTATGAATTCCTTGTGCTCATAATTCTCCTAAAATGTGTATGTGTGTGTGAATCTTCATTTCAAAGCACCTGGATAGTCATGTAGACAGAACCTTCTGCCTCTGAGCTCCAGGCCCCCTCTTTAGCATTTGTTTTAGGTATCTGCCTTTTGCAAATACCCTCCTTGAGGTACTTCCTACGATAGAGTCAACCCCAAACAAAGCCTTAAAAGACAAGCAAGAAACAGATAGATACCAGGCCATCTGTTAGATGCCTGAACAACCCCCCCCCCCAACTAAGATAAAATGTCCTTTCTGAGACTACATGTCTCACAGGCCAAATACCTACCAACTAGATGAACCAGCTTTGGTTTTTGTGCAAATCAAGGCCTCCCCTCTATCTCTCATCACCCCAGAGAACCTCATGTCAAAAAGGGCTTTCCTCTTACCAGGCATTTCAAGCTGTGATACAGATTGACTAGCTATCAGTACTCTTCCCCCACCCTGTCAGGAAACTGGGGCAGAGGAAAAAAGTGACAGTTTCAACTTCTAGTGACTTACAGACTTTCCCTACCCTATCACCTATAAGTTTATAGTTGAACACATTTATGACAGACTCGTAATGCCTTCACCTAACCACAATAAGGATATATTTCTAGCACACAAATTCCTTTTCTGATATATTTCAAATGCTAACTGACTCCACTCTTATCTCTCCCCTTTTGAGTTGCAAATAAAATTGCCAGGAAGCCTCTAGTGGAGACCCCTACAATCTTGTGCTGTATACAAAACATAAGTTGTTACTGTTTAGCATAGGTCATAGATGACCACTGGGAGAAGTGGGTAGATTGGAGGGAACTAGGAATGGAGGGAACAAGGAAGGAAGGGGACTAAGGAAATGAAGAGATCTGAGAGAGTTGAACTGGTGACTGAATGATGGTGACTGAGGAATAAGTGAATTGAACTAAAGAGCTCAGAGCAACTGGATTCATTCCCATGCTGATGGTAGTGTCTCTCCTGGGCTCCTGGATTTGTATAAATTTAAGACCGGACCCTTAAATATTATACAAAACAATGTGTAGCTTGTCCCTGTGATTGTATACAGTTTGAATTCAGGAAAACTTTATTCATGTGACCTTTCTTAATCCTCAGATTATAAATTGTCTGATGCTCTGAATAAAGTTGTCTATTGCATGAGACTTTAGCCCTGTCATTCTAGCCCCCCCCCCCCCCCCCCCCCCCCGCCCCACCCTGCCTCCACCACTGTTGGAGTGATAAACAGTTTAGCACAGCACTAGTAACTCTAAGACACTATAAGACTTGTCTATGCTAGGTTCATGACATCTGACTTGAAGCAGCTATGCTGGTTGGTTTTTGTCAACTTGGCAGAAGCCTAGAAATATCTGGGAAGAGGAAATTGTAAGTGAGAAAATGTCTCCTTAAAAATTGGCCTGTAGGCAAGCCTGGGTGTATTGGTTGATTATTGATGTCAGAGGGATCATCTCACTGTGGACACTGCTACCCTTGGGCAGATGGTCCTAGATTATAAAGAAAGCAGACTGAGTAAATTATGAGGAACAAGTAATTAAGCTGTGTTCCTCCATGCTTTCTGCTTCAGTTACTTCCTCCAAGTTTCTTCCTTGATTTCCTGCCCCGGTTTCCCGCATTGATAGATTTTGACCTGAGAGTTGTAAGCTGAAATAAACTCTTCCATCCTTAAGTTCCATTTGGTGATGGTGTTTCATCACAGCAATAGAAACACTAAGACAGCATCTGATACACAAAGTGAAAATAAAATATACATCTCTGTAATCAGTGGGATGTCTTCATTTGGATATCATAGAAAAACAAATGTATGCCTCTTCTCTCTCTCCCTCCCTCTCTTCTTCCCTCTGTTTCTCTCCTTTTCCCTCACCTACTCTATCTTTCTTAAACTGCAGTCCTAGGTCCCCATCTCAGAGGAGAAAACAGAAATAAATATGGTGTATATTTTTGTCTACCTCAAAGTTCCCTGATACCAATTTGTCTCTAAAATGAATATAACAGCAGTATAACATACCACTTTTCAAATGATGTTCTGAATTATCCAGTGTCTATAGGAAGGTAATAGGTGTCACATGAAAAAAAAGTGCTACACAAGTAATTCTGGGAGATGATAAACAAATTCAATGATATCTGTACCTTAGAGCTTTAATGTGTAAGTCAGGACACGACAAAGCAATAGACATGAATGAATAGGCTGTGTGACAATGGACTTCATGTGATCACGCAGTGCCTTGATTCTGGCACTGCCATGACCTGCCTAAAAGGAAACTGGCTTTCAGATCATTCTCAAAGTAGCAAGTGACTCAAAGTGGCTTGGAAAGGTATGTGTTGCTCACAGAGAAATCATATCATGCAGAGGTAATTCAGCATGCCAGATGGCAGGGAACACAAGTTGGAGCAGAGAGGCCATCTAGCAAGGAGCATTCAGAGGACAGCCAGGATTTTTCAGAACTTATTAGAAGGAAACACATTTTCTATCGAACATAATCACCAAAATTAAATTCTTGAAACTTGCTTGGGTAAATGTATAAGAGTCCACCATGACAGATTTGAAAAGCGTGATAAAAGATGTGAGGCATGGGAGCGGGGCATGGAAATTGGAAGGAGGTGGGGGCAGTGAGAAGGAAAATGAAAAGGGGAGCCGTAGCAATTTAAAACACTAGCTCAAGCCTCCAGAGCATCAGGCAGGAAGGGCTAGCAGTTGCATACAGCCTTGCAGATGATAATCAATACCTTTGTTGTAGAGGCACAGATATTACAGCCATGAGGATTTATTTCTGGACAGAAGGGAAAGGGAGATATAAACCTCGAGAATCTAGTGGGAGTAGACAGAGGGAAAGAGTCAATGTGAGAAGCCTGGGACAATCAGCTGACGATCAATCAGAATGGTTATATGGATTCAAGATGGAAGATATGGAGATCATTGTCAGGAAACAGGGAACCAGTATGTCACTGAGAATACTGAGAACCAAAAGATGTGTCTAGTACAAAGCCATACACAGAGCACCTGCTGGAATGCCAGGCTCCCTGGTGTGTACAGGGGTGTTGAGATCAGCATGACACTTTATGAGGCTACCTTGTTTAAAGTTCTTAATCTTTGAGACTAGTTTATCCCTTTGCTTAGAGTTTCTAAGCAAATCCCAGATGGCATCCATTCATTGGCTGTCATTCCTTTTGATCCCATCCAAAAAAGAAGCAGAGATCTGCCAGAATGCTAAGCAGTCCTGAGTAGAGAAGATAGACCAGCCCCTTCTACCTTCTGCAAGGCAACGCAAACCCTGACCTGCCTAGATTTCATGCTGACTTGCCATTTACTACAATACTGTGATCCTTAACAAATTACATTGCAAATATTTAGACTATGTAACATAATGTTATAAGACACAGATAGAATCCTGTGCTACATAAAGACATTTTAGCTAATGATTGACCACATATATTATGGTAGTTGCTGAGATGATACCTCCCAATGATGTGGCTGTCTGGACTTGTGAACATGCATGTTGTGCTATCAGAGTTATAGAAGATGAAATCACCTTGGAATACAGTTCTCAGAATATGTCCCTACTTCAAGTGACACAAGACTTCAGTGACAGGGTCACCACAGTGGAATAAATCAGCATATCCATTATCTCACATAGGAATTCCTTTTTAATACTGGCTCAACAGGCTTCACACCTGCAAACCAAAGGATCCACCCAAGACCACTTATAAATGCAGTCTTCTCTTCCCAGTCCACTAACTCCCACCCATTCTCCACATTCCCAACACATGCAGGAAAATGCCATTTTAATCAGAATAAAGAGTCAAAGTCTTTGTTAGCACAAATGCATAGGCAGAGAGACATACACGGAGAGAACAATGCTTACATCTACCATTTTTTGGTTGTATGGCTATTCTACAAATTAAATTGACAAACATAAATTAACTGAATAAAAACAATTTTAATTATGGATATACAAACAAAAATGTAAGACACAAAGTATAACAGACATTTAGAAACTACCTTTATTTTAAAAACAATCAAAAACAAACAAATAAAAACCTCTGAGTCCTCTCTTGAGCTGATGGTATTAAAAAAGCAGGCTGGAAGCCTGTGGTCTCTGCCTTCAGTCTGTAGCTATCACGTTTGTATATCTGATCCTCTATTAAGTTTTACAGTGTTCTGTCTCAGATCTGCCCACCTGCTCCTGAACCTGCATTCCCCTTGGATTCTGAGTAAACAGGAATAATCACCACCAGACATCTTTATGACAATGGATCAAAACTACCCTGGAGCATCAGTGAGCCAATAGACCATACCCCAAGTGAGGTCAATTATCTAGTTGGAAAGGCTACAATCAGAGCAGGAATAGTCACCATATGAGAAATGGACTGCTCCCTTCAAGCAATAAGGACTTCTTCTGAACTCACAGACAGAGAATTGGAATAATGATCAACCAGACCACACCCTGACCAAGACTGCTTCATCATACAGACCTGGGCCGTACACCAGTCTTTCCTCTATTTAGACCAAAGCTCCTGTTAACATCCTGAAGATGATGAGCATTGATTACATTTTCTCTCTCCCTTTACCACCACCCCTCTCTCTCACTGGTGAACTAATTGGAACTGGTGAACAAGCTGAATCCACTAGCACTCTTGTCCTAGAATTTCAGTAACAAAAGTAGACAAATTTATCTACTTTTTCCAAGCTATAGAAAGAATGGGAGTAGGGGGTGGGGTCGTTATGGAGAAGATAGGGATGAAGGAAGGAGAGTGAAAAACACATGATGAATAAACACTGCTGTGGTCTGCTGCTGAGGACCTCAGATCATAAATGCTATCTTAGAATAGCTCTTGGCCTATCACAGATAATATTAATAATGAAGACTCTTTATAGACATGAACATTTTCTTTGTAAAAGCAAGAATTTAAGAGAGACATTCAGTTTTCCCTGCCTTAGCTAGTTGTCCATTTTACCCAGCTCAAAATAACCCATATGTCAAAGTGGCATATTTTCACCTTACACATTCAGAAACCATTCACAAATATTGGGACAATAAAAGACAATAAATATGGCTGCTTTTATCTGCTCTGTTCTGTTTACTCAGTGATCACAATGGACACAGCTGCTATGTGAAGGAGGAAGACAAAACAGAATGGTCATAGAGTCGGTGGTGAAGAAAGGACGCAGGAGGTGGTGCTTCGGGACCTGCTTGCGCATGGACAGTTTGGGATAAAAACCTCATGGTGTCTTCCAGACATGCCTGATTCATCATCCCAGGGGATGAAATTATTCCTCTTCCAATAATATGTTCTCCCCATCCTCTAAGACTTGCCCTAGATGGAGAAATTCAGACCCACAGTATAGGGACTGAAGCAAAGGTGGGGTTAGGACATTTCTTCACCACCCCCCTACTTCTCTCTCTTCTTTTTCATCCGTATTTGTGCTATGTAGATTTTTGTCAGCTTGGTAAAAGCTAGAGTCATACAGGAAGAGGGAACTTGAGTTGAGGGATCACCTCCATCAGATTGCCTGTAGGCAAATCTGTGGGTAGATTCTTGATTAATGATTGATATGGGAAAGCCCAACCAACTGTGGGCACTGCCACTCCCAGGCAGCCAGTCCTGGATGGTATAAGAAAGAGAGCTGAACATGTGAGCCTAGGAGCAAGCCAGTGAGCATACTTGTCCATGGTTTCTACTTTAGTTTCTGCCCTAACCTCCATTCATGATTGACTATAAACTGTGAGATGAAATAAACCACTTCTTCTCTGAGGTGTTTTGGATGATGTTTATACAGCAACAACAACCAAAAAAAAAAAAAAAAAAAAAGACAAATCTTGTTTTTCAAACCCAGAGTCTCATGCATACCAGGCAAGAAATCTACCATTGAGCTACACCCAGTCTAGTGAATTTTAAAACAATTTTGAAAAACAGCCAAGGGTCTATGTATGCTAATCACCAGCCCCAGCAGTTCTAAGAGATGTCAGTGATAAGACACTACAAAATTTCTTTTTCAGATTTTACTGGGTGGTTCTTTGTGTCAACTTGACACAAACTAGAGTCATCAGAGGAAGGAGCCTCAGCTGAGGAAATGCCTCCATGAGATCCAGCTATAAGGCATTTTCTCATTTAGTGATCAATGGGGGAGGGCCCAGTCCATTGTGCGTGGTGCCATTCCTGGGCTGGGGGTCCTGGATTCTAGAAGAAGGTGGCCTGAGCAAGTCATGGGGGAGCAAGCCAGTAAGCAGCTCCCCTCCATGACCCCTGCGTCAGCTCCTGCCTCCAGGTTCCTGCCCTGTTTGAGTTACTGTCCTGACTAAACAGAAATGTGGAAGTGTAAGCCAAATAAACCCTTTCCTCCCCAACTTGTTCCTTGGTCATGGTGTTTTGTCACAGCAAATGAAACCCTAACTAAGACACAGGTTCTGAGTTGCTGACATGCTTCTTCATGAGTTTTTTTTATATAAATTGGCAAAATATACCTAACATGACACTGAACATTTTTAAGTGCTCAGTGAAATGGAGAACCAAAAACAGAATGTCAATAAATTAAGTGCTAAGATCTAATTTGCTTTGTTAATGATTCATGAATCACATAACATTCAGTTTACAAAGTAAAGAAGGGCTCCACCAAGGTGGCAAACAAAGGCAGCCAAAGCAGGAACCAGGAAACCACACAAAAAGCAGAGGATCAACATCAGGCTACTGTGGGTTGTGTTGTTCCTCTTATGGGTCAAAGTTGGAGAAAATTGCAGATTGTGCTATTTCAGGTTGGCCTAGTCTCTCTTCCTTGGCTGCTGTGTATCTCTTGTATTCTAGAAAACTGGCCTGTGGTAGAGTTTGACTCCTTAGCACCCATCCTGAGTGGATCTACCAGTTTGGTTGGCCCTCTGGGACTTAGTGTAGAAGTTGAAGCAGACACAGTGGTCTGCATTAACTTTAACAGTGTTTTCATGTTATCATGCAGCCATCACCAAGACCCTTCTCCAGAGTTCCACACATCTTAAAGCACAAACAATGGAGTCATTACCTAACAGTTCCACTTCACTTTCTGTCTCTATAAAACTTGATGACTGTGTGACCCCATGGAAGGGAAATCATATAGTGTTCATCTTTCTGTGACTGGCTCAATCCACTATCATGTTTTTCAGATATGCCCATGCTGGAGCATGTCAAAATCCCCCTCCTTTTTAAGACTAAATGGTATGCCTTTGTGTATATACATCATTGTTGTTGTTGGGTTTTTTTTACTCTTTTGGTGGGCCCGCCACCCAGCTCCCAAATAAATCACACACGGAGCCTTATTCATAATTATGAATGCCCAGCTTAGTTTCTAGCCAGAATTCCTTAACTTAAATTACCCCATCTACCTATTTCCTCTGGGCTTTTTTCATTCTCTTACTTCTACATCTTACTCTTATCCACGGCTTGCTGTGTGTGTAGCTGGATGGCTGGCTCCTGGTGTCCTCCTCCTTCTCTGGCTGCTAGATCTTAGATCTCCTCTTCCTGTTTTCTCCTTCTATATATACTCTCTGCCTGCCAGCCCTGCCTATTCTTTCTCCTGCCTTGCTATTGGCCAGTTCTTTATTAGACCATCAGGTCTTTTACACAGGCACAGTAACACAGCTTCACAGAGTTAAACAAATGCAACATTACAAAAGTAACATACCTTAAAGTAATATTCTACTACACAGTATCTTTCTCGATTTTTTGTTGTCCTTCTGCTAAGGGTACTTGGTACTGCTGTGAAGATGGATGCACATTTATCCAAGGCTGTGTTTGATTCTTTTGAATATATACCTGGAAACAGAATTCTTGGTGATAATTCTATTTTCAATTTGTGAAGGAATAACTATCATAATTCCCTACTATTCTCCACTGTGGTTGCAATATGTGAGGTTACAGTTTCTCCAAATCCATGCCAACACTTGATATTTTCTGCTGAGTCATTGTTGTTGGATGATATCTCCTTATGGTTTTTATTTACAGTTCATCTAGGATTAATAGTATTGAGCATTTTTCCATGTATTTATTGCCCGTTTGTGTGTCCTTGCTGGAGAATTATCTATACAAGGCTTTTCCATTTTTATCGTATTATTTGTTGTTTCAAATTTTAATAGTATCTATGCATGCTTCAAGTTAGCCTGTTTTTATTACTTATCCTTTAATAAATATTGCATTTCAAAGCAGTTAATTTAGAGAACTCCAGACTCAAATGTCCAAGTGAATTGAGAGAAGAAACATAAAATTTAGTAGACTGGATTATTTCCTGTGCATTTTCTTTCTCTATTAGGTAACAGCATATTCCTGCATTTAATTAATATATTACAATTAAAGAGGGATAGCACATTACTTATGAAAATAAGGAAACAGATTTTCAATTCTGTCATTTTTTGTGGACACCTGTAGTTATGTTTAAGACAGTAAAATAATATGGTGAGTACAATGTTTTTAATTTAACAAATGCAAATTTCAGTTTATGCATTAAACATTTTACTGAATTTGAATAACATCTTTAAATTTAAAATTTTTTTAATTAATAACAATGAGTCAAGAAAATAAAGTCTAATATTATGAATTGTTGCCTGTGTGGGATTTGGATGTTTGGGACCAGAATTTGCTTAATATTATTGATTCTTTGGGCATAATTGGCAGACTCAAAGAAATAAAGTTTCTAGTGGCTATATTCTTCTGTGACTTCTGTTGTTGTGTCTTTTTAATATTATTATTGAAAACGAATTTACTCACAGAGAATTAGTTAAACATTTTACTGTGGGTGTCCCACACATGAGGGGTGCCACACCCATGTCTATAACCTTTACAATATCAGGGGTGGCAATGGGTGACCCTGATACAGTCTGTACAAAGCTGACCTTGTAATAGAGGTTATGAGGGTCCAAAATGTTACACCCAGAAATATCTTTGACATGATTGAAATCATCATTTTACCAAAGTGACTTTTTTAATACATTTAAGAAATAGTAAACTGATGAGACAGAAGGTGTAGGCCCAAGAAGTAGCTGAACACACAGCTGTTTGTGTTATAACAGTCTTGTCCCAAATGCACACACTGATTTCCTCCATGGTCTTGTGTGATCCGTGGTGGTACCGCACAAAGTGTGATGACTGGACCAGTCATCAGAACCTGACCCTAATAGCATCACTCAGGCCATCCACTATGCCTTGGAAGCCAGGACAACTGACCATCTGTTTGGAAGTGGCATGTGTCTGGATAGATCATTCCTGGTGGAGGCAATGTTCCAGTTTTTGAATGATGAGCTGAGAAATGGATAAGGCTGCCAGAGTCAATTTTCCCTGTCCTTTTAGTTGGCTCTGAGGGGTGAAAATGTCAGTGTTTCCATGAATCCAAACTGCCTCCAGGACCCATCCAAATTGGCCACTGCCCTTTCTAAAGCTCCACAAAAGTCTTCCTGCCAAGGCTTCCTTTCCTTCTCTTTTTAAAATGAAATGTGAGTGCATAGTTGATTTCTTTCAGAAGTCATGAGGTATAACAGAGGGGGTCCATGCACTGTTTAAAGGAAAGGGGATCTTCTTTGACAAATATGATGGTGAGGGACCCAGTCCATTTTAAATTTTGTGCTGAGGTACAACATGCAACAGAACTCATGCATAAATGCCAGGTGAGCAGCCTGATAAATGCCACAGAGTGAACAGCATTGTCACCAATGCCAGATCAAAAGGAACATTAGTGACATTCTGGCAAAGCTTTGATGTCCTTCTAGTTATGATCCCCTTGTCGGGATAAAAAAGGATTGTCCTCACTCTTTCATCAAGATGATAGATGCCTGTGCTGGATTTCATCTAATTTTACCATGCTTGTCTTTATAGGTCTGGTTCTTTAAACATACAATTCTGAGTTTAGGAATTATTCATTTTACTGTTAGTGCTCACTAGTTTTCAGTGTTATATAATATGCTACTATAAAAATAGACACAGAGCTTGCAGTGTGTTATTAATGGGCATTTAGGACTTAAGTTTTTATCAATTCTTCGAGAATTTCATGCAATATATTTTGATCATATTCACCCCTAACTCCTCCCAGATCTACCACCATGACCCTCCCTTCCCCACCTTTGTGTCTTCTTATTTTAAAGGTTTATTTATTTATGTATGTGAGTGTTCTAGCTGCATGCCAGAATAGAGCACCAGATCTCATTATAGATGGCTGTGAGCCACCATGTGGTTGCTGGGAATGGAACTCAGGACCTCTGGAATAGCAACCAGTGCCATTAACTGCTGTCCACATCTCCAGCCCCATGTCTTCTTTTTTAATAACTCATTATATACTCTGTCCATGTACTCCTAGGTGTGGAGCCATCCACTTGAGTGAGGTCAACTACCAGGGGCTCCACCCTTAAAGAAAGCTGACTCTCCTTCCCCAGAAACTACAAACCATCCATAGCTTCTCAGGTAGTGGTGGGGGACTCATGAACCCCTTCCTATTCCATGCTAGAATGCTGACTAGCTTTGATTGTGCATAGGCAACCACAGCTGCTGTGAGATGATGAGTGTAGCAGTCCTGGGCATAAGTGATGCTTCTCTGGACATTCCTGTTCATGGTTCTGGAATCAGATATCTGAACTGTAGCTAGAAGTAAAATTGCTAGGTCCTATGATGTGATATATCCACCTTCATAGTGTTTACTAGAATTACATTATAGTTTTCATTTCCCTGGTGACTAATACAATTAAGAGTCGTGTGCTTATTGGAATTTCAGAAGTTCTATTTGGTTAGGTATGAAATAATTCAATTCTTTGGCTGACTTTACTTTTGGGTTCTCTGAATTTTTTGTCTTGCTCTTTATAGTACGGAACAAGAGATTAGAAAGTTTTCAAAATTAAAAATACCTTTCCCCATGCTATATGTTATGTTTTCATACTTTTAATAATGTTATTTTTATAAATGAGAATTCTTAATTTCAAAAGAATTAGAAACATTCTAGTTAACCTATCTTGGGTTTTTTAAAGAACCAATTTGATTTTGATGTCTGTTGTGGTTTGGATATGGACTGCTCCCCAAAGACTTAGGTTCTGGAGTCTTGGTCCCCAGTGTGGGGTGATACAGACATGTAGAACCTTGAGGATGTGGGGCCTGGTGAAGGGTTATTAGGTCATGTGAAGCATCGCTGCTAGGAAGATGAATCAGTTCTTGCAAGAGTGAATGGTTATAAAACAGTAAGTCTGAACCTCAGATCCCTCTCTGGCTCCCTATCTCAGCATGGGATTTCTCATGTGCCCTGGAGCTCTCACTGAGCTGAACAGATGGAACAGATGTTGGTAACGTGTGCTTAACCTTTAGAAATGGGAACAAAATAAACCTGTTTTGTTATTGCTGTTGCTGTTGTTATTTGTTGGTTTGTTTGCTTGTTCTTACAAAAAGTACAGAACCTCTAATGTTTACCACTCTAGTTGGTAGCCTGACCCTGGGATGGAAAGGCCTAAAAATGTAGCAGACTAAAGTCACGTGCAGTAGTAAACTTTATTCAGAGCATCAGACAATTTATATTACAAGGGTTAAGAAGCATTACCTGAGCAGTGTGTGTACAATCACAACGACGAGCTGCATGTGGCAAAAATATGCTTTTCCATTGAGGCATGTGAATAGCAACCGCTGAAGTAAACTCACTCCTATTTGCTACATCAGGGAGGAACACAAAAACATTCCAAGAACAGTTCTTTTTGAAGAAACTGATGTCACAAGACTCTTGTCTTGTTTTCTTGAAGTTTTCTCACAAGTTCTCAGAATTCCCCTCACAGGACTCCTTCCTGGCTGTGTTCTGACACTTGGGGCTTTGTACTAGCAACAGGAACCAAATTAATACAATAGCCTACCAGAAACCAGGATTTCAGGCTGTGTTTTTTTTTGTTGTTGTTTTTAATCTCATTTAGAAGCTGCTGTCACCTGTGGTGACACACTGAACTCATTTTTTTTTCTTCTTCTTCTTCTTCTTCTTCTTCTTCTTCTTCTTCT
>CABHPR010152848.1:0-16933 GCA_902168415.1 Peromyscus melanophrys
CCCGTCTGGAGTTTTAAAATCCTCAGTTGCTCCAAGGGCCCACAGGGCTGGCCCTGCCTCCCTCCTGGGCTCTGTATTCCTCCTCTCTACACTCAGAGGCTGAGATCTACATCAGCACATGGTCAGCTCTGCACCAGAGCTTTTATACGCCTCCTCCCTGGCGGGCGGGCACGCCCCCAACCTGATTCTCATCTGACGGTTGAGTTTTTTCCTTAATATTCAGGTAACAACTCAATTCTCCCACCTCAAGGAGCACCCCCTCCCTGCCTTCTACTCCTCAGCGTCACCATCCAGGCATCCTGTTTTGTTTTCTCATAAACATCCATCTTCCTTGTCTAAGAGTACGCTGCACCACCCTCAGCAAGAAAGGAGCAACATAAAACACAGATGTCCCTGGCAGCTCCTCAGCTTCTCTCGGCAACTGGAACAGGGCCCAGGTACAGAAATCAGAAATGTAAATATTTGTCGAGAAAAATGCACAGTGGTAAGGGGACACTTCTCCAGGGAAGTCTAGGGGGCACGAAGTGTGTCTGTCAAGACTTTCCCGAACAGCCAGAGACCAGCAAGCAGGCAAGGCAGAACTGCTGCTCTGTTGGCCACTTTCCTTGTAACCGCAACAGCATACCTGAAAAACACTTAGGGAAGTTTCACAGTTCAAGAGTGCAGCCGTCACGGTTGGGAACTCACGGTGAGAAGACCAGTGGCGGCTGGTCACATTGCATCCACCGTCAGGAAGCAGAGAGTGAGGTTGTCCTTAGCTCATGAACCTTTTTATTTATTATGACCCCCATCCCACGGAATGTTGACACCCACACTCAGGGCGGGTCTCCCTCCTCAGTTAAACATCTCTGAAAATGCCTTCATGACACACTCAGAGTCACACTTCCATGTGACTCCAAATCCAGGAAATAAATGGTGATGATTCGCCATCACCGTTGCATCCTCCTGCAGGGCAGAGCTGAGGTTCTCAGCAGGGTACGTTCAGGGTCTATGGGACTGTAGCTAGAGTTTTCCTGCCGGGCCCACGGTCAGGACAAATCTCTCTCACCCGCCAGTCCCACAGCCGCTCAGACCCAACCAAGTAAACACAGAGACTTATATTGCTTACAAACTGTATGGCCGTGGCAGGCTTCTTGCTAACTGTCCTTATATCTTAAATTAATCCATTTCTATAAATCTATACCTTGCCACATGGCTTGTGGCTTACCGGCATCTTCACATGCTGTTTTTCATGGTGGCGGCTGGCAGTGTCTCCTCAGCCTTCCACTTCCCAGAATTCTCTCCTCCTTGTCCCGCCTATACTTCTTCCTGCCTGACCACTGGCCAATCAGTGTTTTATTTATTGACCAATAAGCAACATGTTTGACATACAGACCATCCCACAGCATGGGACCATGGCCACCATGGAGATGCCAAAATCAAAACAAAATATGGGGTGGGGGCGGATTGCCAGCTTGGAGGCCTGAGACCAGAAAGAGCGACAGTGCCATATCATGTCCTCACTTGTAACTTGTTCCCTTAGGTTGCAAGACCACATGGCTCCGGTCATGCCCTCCTCACCCCTACAGCCACGGAAGAGTGACCTCGCTGAATGACTCTGTGGGTCCTAGTGAAACTGCTATCCAGGGATGTTCCATAGCTCCCAAGACAAAGGCACCAAGCAAGGAGCTCCAGGCTGAGCTCCTAAGGCTGCCAGGGAGATGAGAATTCGGGTTGACCCTGGTGCTCCTTCCCACAGGTCATGAGTCATCCCAGACCCACAGCAAAGCACCACAGATAGATGTTTAGCAAAAGTGCCATTGTCCTCTAAAAGCCCAATGTCTGGGTGATCTTGTCAGCCATGTCTGGAGAGTTCTGACGTCTTGCCCTGTAGACAATGCTTTCCCTCATCCCCAAGTGGCAGAGACACCTCTGACATCTTTTTTATAGACAGGAGCAGGGTTCCACCCTTAGGACTTTGTTTAACCCTAACCATGGCTCTGGAGCACTAGATTCAAATGCAGTCACTGTGGGTGAGAACTTGGGCACAACTTGAGGAACAAGGCAGCCCTTAGTAAGGAGACACCCATAACGCATATCAACTCTCTGGTCCCCATATATTTATTCTCTAACGGGAAACCCCATCTCCCAGGCTCCAATCTCCAAAGGAAAGCCCTTGGGCATTGCTGGGGATAGGGCTCTGTGATCTTCACACAGTTGGGTAGCGCTCTACACTGAGAGGAGGCCTTAGAAGAGAGAGCCATAGATGGAGGCTCCAGTTACATGAGTTGAACTTCCTAGAGAGTTGACAACGTAGGAAGAAGAAAAGCACTGTGATGAAACTGGCGGGCTGTAGGACCCTATGAGTCCTGGGGCTGCAAAAGCTGGGGCTTCTGCAAGGCATAGCTGGACCAGAGTCCATGCCTCAGGGGGTGGACCTCAGCGGCCTGTACTGCTGTCCTAGGTACATTTCTGCTAGTGACGAATACCCTGACAAAAAGCAACTTAGGAGAAAAGGGGCTTATTTGGTGTGCATTCCATGTTACAGTTATCATTAAGGGGAAATCAAGGCAAGAATCTAAAGTATCACATACATGACTAAAAGCAGAGAAAGAATAAAAATCTCATCTGCTTCAGGACTCCATGCCTAGGGAACAGTGCTGCCTACAATGGTTGAATCTTCCTAAATCAATTAAAAATCAAGCAAACCCCCCACAGGCATCTCCACCTGATCTAGACAGTCCCTCAGATTGAGGCTCTCTTCTCAGGTGGCTCTAGGTTGTGGCGAGTTGACAAAACAGCCATTAGGGTAGGGTCTGGAGATGTTGCTCAGTGCTTAAGAAGGCGTCCTGCTCTTGCAGATGACCAGAGTTCCTGTCCCAGTACCCACATCAGGAATCTCATGACTGCCTGGAACTCCAGCTCTAGATCTGCTGTCCTCTTCTGCCTCTACAGATGCCTTCACACATGTGGCCCATGCACACACAGAGAAAGAGACAGAGACAGAGACAGAGACCCATATACAGAAATAAATTTTTTTAAAAAAATTATCACAATTATCATCTTTGAGGTCAGCTCCTGGGTCACTTAAAGACAGAGGAGTCCCATAGGGTCACAGCCAAATGCAGGAAAGCCATGATGTTTGCTTTCATTCTGTATCAGTTTGGCCAGGAGGAGCCAAGATGCCTCTAACTCTGTTGCAGGAGCCTTGCTGAGCTATGTCCATGTGAGCCCTCCAGTGGGATGCTGAAAGGGCTGACCACCTCCTATGGGAATCGCAGGGGCATAACTCAGATTCTGATTCAGCAGGAAGGCTACAGACCCACTGTGTTCTGAAAACAGAGGGGAGCTGCCCAGTGGCAGCAACCACATCCATTCCACTTAGCTCAAGCCATCCAGTTCTCTTACCCATATAGCACACTCTCCCTGGCACACCAGTCAAAGCACAGGCTCACTTCATACTGCTTGGCTCACTCACCCCAGGTTGACTGGAGCCAGAGTCAGGGAGGGCGTGGCTGAAAGGGGCTTGAGTCCAAGGAGGACTGCTGTCAGGGGACATGCTTTCTCTCATCCTGATGGTCATTGGCCATCACAGTCTGCAAATCTCTGGCCTGGGTTGCTCAGGTTCTCTGGGTCATGTGGATCTGACTCAGCAGGCAATATATCAGTTTTTTTCTGCTTGTGGGAACAGGGCTGTCAGCTGTCCCCAGCATCCATTGTCTCTCCAGTCTGCTGTATGACAAGTGCCACAAGGCCCATCTGTCCAGCCAGTTGTGTGATGTGACACCACAGCTGCACACGGCACACAGTGGGCAGGGTTGTCCTCCTCAACCAGAGCCACCAGGGCGTTGTCGCCCTTCTGAAGAAAGACTCAGACCCAGGCTCTTAAGCTTTGCTCCACCCTTGAAACTTGAGCAAGAACAACACACAGGATAGAGGCCCATCCAGATCACTGCTATCCCAGGCTCCCACCCCTTGGCCACCTTACCTCACCCTCCAGGGACCACACCCCGCTGCCACCTCATATGGACTCCAATAGTCCATCCAGAGATGCCATTGTCCCAAGGCATCTTTCAGAGTCCTCCTCTCATTTGAATTATTCACTCCAGATGCCCCACACCAGGCTTTTGGTTGGGTACCCCTCTGAACAATGGGAAGCACCCACTCTGACCACATTCTCCTCTCTTTCCTGGCCCCTTACTCCCTCAATTTCATTGTTCCTCAGCCTTGGGGAACTACTGAGCCTGGGTCCCCACATTGCTCCCCTGATGGGCCTGCCTCCCTTCTCTGTTCAAGGAAGCTGGGGTGTTCCTGAATCTTATTTCTGCCGAACCTTGACTCCCTGTGTGTCCACCAGGTTCTCTGCACAGTTCCACCCACCCCCACCCCCACCCCCACCCGCTTCCTGGTCATGGATTTGGTCAGCTGTTGCTCATTCTACAAACATTAGTGACAGCAGAGAGCCCTCCTTACCCAGCACTTAGCACCTGATCTGAAAATGACCCAGACACCCACACATGTGAGGTCATATCTAGCCTGCAAAGAAATCACCCTGCCCTTTTAAGAGTCACCTGGAGGAATCAAAATAACATGGGAAACTGTCATATAGCCATTCAACCTGTATACTCGTCACCTTTTTTGGTGACATCCTTAGTTAGCTTTAAGTCAACTTGATACAACTTAGAGGCACCTGAGGAGGGGGTCTCAATTGAAGGATTGGCCAGATTAGATTGTCCTATGTCTGTGGGGGATTGTCTTGATTCTCAATTGATTTAAGAGGGTCTCACTCACTGTGGGTGGCACCATCCCCAGGGCAGGAGGTCCTGGGCTGTGGAATGTAGCTAGAGTTTCCTGCCTGGCCCACGGTCAGGACAAATCTCTCTCATCCGCCAGTCCTGCTGCTGCTCAGACCCAACCAAGTAATAACACAGAGACTTATGTTATTATAAACTGTATGGCTGTGGCAGGCTTCTAGCTAGCTGTTCTTATATCTTAAATTAACCCATTAATCTATAAATTGCCACATGGCTCGTGGCTTACCGGTACCTTAACATCTTCTCATGTCAGTGGCTGGTAGCGTCTCTCTGCCTCAGCCTTCCACTTCCCAGAATTCTCTTCTCTGCTTGTCCCACCTATATTTCCTGCCTGGCTACTGGCCAATCAGTGTTTTATTTATTAACCAATCAGAGCAACACATTTAACATACAGAACATCCCACAGCACTTCCCCTTTTCTTTTTTTTTTCAAAAAGCAAGGTTTTAACTTTCACATAGTAAAATTACAGATAACAAAACAATTATCAAGCAAGAATTACAGTTACACTATCTAGTCTATTTATAATATCTAGTCCATTTGTATTTGGCAAAATTAAAGAAGATAGCCTATCTATCCTATATTTGTGAGTCTAAGGTTTCATATCTAACTTATCTTTTATCATAACTAAGGAAAATTATAACTATGTAGTCTTCAACTACACCAAAGACCTCAGAAGGATATAACATTACCTGAGAAATGGGAGAAGGATGCAAGCAACTTTCGGGAGTCTTGCAGGGTAGACAGAGACAGCTGGCAGCCTGGATAGTCATCCAGAGTTCTTTTGTAAAGTTGGGACATCTGTCTTCAGCCCACAGGCCTAGAGTCTCTCAATCACTTCTCTCTGTGTCCTGTAGAAGGTCTGGCAGTTTCCTCTGTGAAGCAGGAACCTGAAGGACCATTTCGCCAAGCAAAGTTCAGTGGTCACCTTCCTATGGGTCCTGCATGTCCAGTCGATCAAGCAGTCCAGGCAAGAACAGTTTCTTGCCCAAATGGCTATTTTTGTCAAGAAGAAGATAAACTCCATATAGAGTGTCTTCGATGCCCATCCTCCTCTCTGAAGTAAATCAGTGCTGCCAGGATCAGACATGTCTCATTGTCCAGAAAGTCTAAATTTTTTAAAAATATTTTAAATGCCATATTTTGTAGGTCTTTGAAATGTTTGAAGATTGCCTGTCTATCTGAAATGTATCTATATATACCTAGAAAACTTAACATGCTACGAGTTTGACTATCATAAAAGACTAATTATTAATCTGTATTTCTTAATTATCCATTACAATCTAAATGAATTACATAAACATAATACCTCAAACAAGAATAAAAATATATATACAGTATAACAAAATCAACTCTAAATTTGTATCAATAAACTAAAATCCATAGCAATGTAAAACACTTTAAACAAGTTGCTCTTTAAAAGTAGATTCGGTAATCTTCCCTTTCATCCTATCATATCTGTATCAGTGGAAGAAGACTGGCTGAGGATAAGCCTGAATGGAGCCAGAGAGCAAGCAAGCAAGCAATCTTCCTGCCTACTTTCTGCTTCTGTTTCCTGCCCTGACTTCCCTCAATGATGGGCTGTCATCTGGAGTGTCAGCCATGTAAGCCTTCTCCACTCTAAGTTGCTTTGGCCACAGCATTCTATCTCAGCAGCAGAGAAGAACCCAGAACAGTTTAGTTCTTGGCTAAAACCAAGGGCCAGTCTTTAATACACATCATGATAGTTCATGTATTGGGACATTGGGAGGCAGCTAGAAGTAGTCAGGTCCACTACACACCAAATCCTGTGTTTCTTAACCCAATGTATAGAAAACAGTTAGGAAGTAAACAGAATTCTCACTGCCTCTACTCAATACAAATGTCCCCACGTCCTGATTGAAACTGTTCCTGTGCCTTCTGAGATGGGGCACTGTGGGCTTCTCAGGGTGGGGGTGGGGTCAAGGCACAGCTGTCTCAGTGCTCACTTACGGTAATGCAGGAAAAATCAAGACCAGATCCTTAAGCCGTGACGGAGATGGGGGTGTCTTGTGGGCATCATCATTCACTTCATTCCACCTGTACTGCCCTCTCCCTCATGGCTCCCTGTGTTGCTGCCACCCTGACTGCTGCTGGACAGACTGTCTAAAGCCTTTCCCCTCTGTCAATCATTTGACCCAACAAGACCTTTCTCCTTGGCTATGACCAGCTTCAAGGCCATCTTCCTACAAGTGGTTTCTTGGAAAAGGCAACTAGTCACCCCTCATCTTGTAAAACCAAGGTCACTGTTCCAGTGCCAACCATAAAAGGCATTATTAACCGTAGAAACCCCTGTCCCCAATTACTTTCCTTTACAAGGATGGAAAGTGACACCTCACAGTCCTATGTTTGTGCACACCTGGACCTTTCCTACTGTCACGCTCAATGCTTCCCTCATCCCCATGGGGTGATGGAAGAGCTAACCAGCCATCAGTTGGAATCTTGATCATAAACCCCACAGCCAGCCCACAGCTCAGTGCCCCAGGCATGCAGTTCAGCAGAGCTGGCTATAAGCTGTTCACCCCTCATTCCTGCACAGAACCCTGTCATGCTGCTGATGTGTGCTGTTGCAGATCACAGGCTCTGTCCTGCTCTGACTGGCAGTCTGGACATGAGCCATGGACAAGGCAGCCTGTCTAGGTCACAGCCCACATAGTCAATCATCCAGCCACCAGGTGGTAGGCCATGACCACACAACCTCTGTCACTCTGTAGCAAGATATCAGACAGATTTAGTTCTGGTCCAGCTCTTGAGGCTACGATCCGTGGGGAAGGTTCATGGTTCAAGGGGGTCCTGCAGTTGTCCATTCAAAAGTCCCTACTGCCAGACATCCAGGATGCTGTGCACCATCCCAGCATCTGAAATCTAGGAGGCTAAACAGTTTACACAGTATCCTGTGTAAGTGGAATGTCATGCAGTACCCCAGCATCAACCCCAGCATCTCATGTTATTTTTAGTGTTGAGCAAAACTCCAGCATTTCAGATGTCTACAGTAATAAGTGGTACCCCAGCATCTCAGCTGTCTCTAATGCTGAGTGATACCCCAGCATCTGAAGTATCTATAATTCTAAGTGGTACCCAGCATCTTAGGTATCTATAGCATTCAGTGGTTACCCAGCATCTCATGTGTCTCTAATGCTGAGTGGTACCCTAGCACCTCAGGTATCTGTGATGATGTGTGGCACCTCAAGCATCTAAGGAATTTGTATCACTACATTTTAACCCCAGATTCGTGTCACTGAAGTATAAGCTCACTGACAAGAAAAACCATAAGGGTTCACCTTTGTGTCACCAGCACCCGGGATCATGCCTGGGCACAGCCAGTGTGCAGTGAAGGTGCACAAGGGAAGGCCCAATGCTTGACCAGTTCACACCAGTTAGATAATTTGCAGAACATGTACCCTCATTCTCAACATGTATGTCAAGCTGTTCCCAGTGTTGCTTGAAAGCTTGGGGGATTTGGAACAGAGTTCCCAATGCTGATTCCATATTTGAACTAAATGGAAAGTTTTTAAAAAATTTTTTAAAAAAATTTCCATGGAAGGTCCTAGAATGCCTCATTTTCTCCATCCAGGGATGCTGGTTTCAGCCAACAGCAGCAGTTAGGTATCCCAAGGTCTGGGATGATCCCAAGGTCTCACTCTCCCTCTCACAGTGCCAAGATGTGTAAAAGTCAGCCCTGCTTTTTTGCAGAAGTATTATAAGCAGGCCTGCAAAGCAGGAAAATAACCTTTCTTAGATGAACTTGACCATGTGGTGTTGGGACACACAGTAGCTGAGGGATGGGAGTATGGAGTCAAGATACCCTGAGTTCAAGTCTACTGTTTGCCATCTACCCTTGTGTGGGATAGTTTTGTCATTTCAAAACAAGCTAGAATAATCTGAAAGAATGGAAGCTCAATTGAGAAAACGCCTCTATAGGATCTGGCTGTAGGGCATTTTCTTAATTAGCGATTGATGGGTGAGGACCCTGTCCATTGTGGGTGCCCCCCTCCCCCCACTGGTGGTCCTGGGTTCTATCAGAAAGCAGGCTGAGCAAGCCATGAAGAGCAAGCCAGTAAGCAGCACCCTTCCATGGCCTCTGCATCAGCTCCTGCCTCCAGGTTCCTGCCTTTTGAGTTGCTGTCCTTTTGAGTTAAGTTCGTTCAATGATGGACTACGATGTGGAATTGTAAGCCAAATAAACCCTTCCCTACCCAACTTTCTTTTGGTCAGGGTGTTTCATCATAGCAATAGAAGCCCTAAGGAAACCAGGAGAGTCACATGACCTCTCTGCCCTGGGCTGCTGAGGGAGTGAGATGTGGCAGTGTCCATTGTGTTCTTACCACAGTCCCTGAGTCTATCCCAGCTATCTGAGAGTCACACACTTATAGGAACATACCTACTGTATGCAAGGCATGCTTGTGTGGGGGCCCACAAGTGCATGTGTACTACAACCATGAACCCAGCACCCAACACCCAGCACAGACTCAGGGTGCTGCCTCTGACTCAGAGCAACCACAAGAGGAAGAGAGTCCCATTTTCACTCAACTGAGGGTCTACAGCACAAGACAGAGGCAGCGTGGTCTTGGCCCGACCGGCACTGTCTGTGCTGCCGCCCTGCATTTGCTCTTTCTGTTTGACCCAGGGTCCTCCGTTCCCTCTGTGTCACCTGACTGGCTGCAAAGTGTCAAGCAATTGGTTTTCCTAGTATTCCCCATCCTCAGCAGGAAGGGGCAGAGCCTGCACCCTCCCTTCTCTACAGGCTGGTTTGGCTTCCAACACCACCATGTACCCTTGATCCCTTCCCACTCTCCAGCACAGCCACCCTGTAATGATCTCACCTCCACAGACAGATTGAGATTGAACTGTGCAGGAAGCGACCACGGGGAACATCAGAATGCCAAGGATCAATATGCACTCTGAGGCAGCTTTGAAGCCTGATTCATTTCTGATGACCTGGGCATCAGCTGTGGCTGTGTGCGAGCCCTGTCCACAGGCCCTGTGATGTCAGTCATTCCCGCAGGCTTACACAGCCCCGCACAGTGTGTGTGCATACATTGAGGAGGAAGATTGCTGACAGGCTACGCCACGAGCCAGGACGTTCAAGGGACAACTTTGACTGTCGTTTGAACACTAGATGTCCCCTACTGGCTCATGTTTTGAATGTTTGGTCACCAATTGCTTGTGTTATTTGGGGAGGTTTTAGAAACTTTAGGGGGTAAGAGACAGCTGTGTCCATGAAGTGGGTCACTGGTGGGTCTTGGGAGTATCGCATCCCTGGCTCCTTCCTCTCCTTTTCTTTACCATTACGCTATGAAGTGTTCTACTCGGCCATTCCCGATCCAGCTATCCCTATCTCAGTTTCTGACTGAGACCTCTGAAACCATAAGCAAAGATACATCTTTCCTTAAGCTGTTCCCTCAGGCATTGTGGTCACAGAGACCAGAAAGCTGATGGGTACAGCCCTGCCTCTGATAGCTGGGTATAAGAAACATGGCTCTGAGTCTCCTCAACACTCCAGCCAGAACACAGTATCTGTGCTACCCTGGTCCCTAAGATCAATGTTATTACTACTTCTAAACCAGTCATGAATTCCTTCATTTCCACCCCAGGGAAGAGCCATGGCCAAGGAATGGGAACTTTGCCTAGAGCCTGCACCTCCTTCCTCCACATTCTGAGCGACATCCTGGTTTCTATCGTCAGTGTCCAGGCCTATTCGGAAGCTCACCTGGCACTTGGGAAATGGCTCACAAGGGTGACTGTAGCCTTGCTTTCTGTAGGGACAGCAGAAGCCAGAGCAGCCTCCACAAGTCCCCTGTGCCGATCCATCATCCATCCCAAACTTGTTTCATACCGACAATGCTCATAGGCAGATACTGTTGATTCTCCATTTTATCACTGGGGAAACTGAGGCTCAGATGTCAAATAAAATCAAACCATGGCTCCACAGCTCATGCCCCTCAACTTGGTTTGGACCTTTCCAGGGTCCTATTGACAATAGCCCAATGATCACAAGACCAGACCCCTCCTCCCCCCATCCTTCCTTGAATCCTCTCGAGCAGAGCTCAAGGGACTGGTCCAACCACCTCGCCTCCCCATGGGGGCACTATGACCCAGAGGGATGAAGTGACGTATGGTGATCTTGAGCACGTAACACAACCTGAACTATAAATGACATCCCTGGATCTATGGTCCTGCCCCTGGTGATGGCATCTTCGTTGGTCAGTAGCTTTCCCTGATTGCTTTTCATACTCAGGTATGGTCACTGCCTTCCCAGACTACAGCTGGATCCAGGTTCAGCTGGAGTCAACTGAGGACCTTGGCATGAGGGTAAGAGACCCAAGACTGCATGATATTAGTAAGAAAGAGGGGGAGGAGGTGGCATTCTTGTGTGTCAAACAGAGCCAGGACCCAGGGCAGATGCAGAGAAAGCCCCTGAGACTCTGGATACAAAGATTCATGGGCACTGGCATCTTCGCAGAAGGCAGATGTAATACTTCTAAGAGTCCGCCAGCTGGCATCACAGGAATGCAGTGGGTGGTCAGCTTGTTACCTGGCTGCCTCAACCCCTTCTCCCCAACCGCCTGTGGCTTCTGTTCCCTTTGCCAGTTAGCTCAAGAAGGACCAAAGTATCGTCCAGCCTCTGTGCCCTCTGTCACATGCCTTCTCAGCCTATGTTACAGCCACCCATGCTGGCCACAGTTGCAGGTGTACCTGCACCACATGCTGTGTGCACCACCTTTCACACACGGCTCTTGTCTCTCCAGCTGTCACCTAACCTTCTCTGCTGCCGTGGACTCTCTGAGAGGCACCTAGTTCCCCTCTGCTCCCATCTCTTGCTCAAATTTCTAAAGGTCTTTTAATAAAAAATCCCAGGACCAGATATTGGGGTAAATGCTGAAACATCAGAGAGACAAAGGAACAAGCCGCTGCCACGTCTTACCTCTAGGATTCCTCAGTCTGAAAAGCCTTTGGCTTCAGTTCCTGTCTCCTCATGCCTTATATACCTTTCTCCACTCAGCCATGTCACTTCCTTCTTAGTGCTGGGATTAAAGGCATGAGACTCTCATGTAGTCCAGGGTGGCTTTGAACTCACAGAGATCCAGATGGATCTCTACCTCCCAAGTGCTAGGATTAAAGGTGTGTGCCACCACTGCCTGGCCTCTATGTTTAATCTAGTGGCTTGTCTGTCCTCTGATCTTCAGGGACATTTTATTAGGGTACACAATATATCACCACATCTACCATTCATACTGACTATTGCATGGTGATGATCTCAAGCAGAAAAGGGACCTCGTATGGTGCCTCTGCTGTTTCACAGCTTCCCCTTGCTCATACTCCACCAGCATGTGTACCACTGTGTGTACCAGGGAACAGCATGTGTACTCAAGATGGTGCCGCTGGTCACGTTCCTGCCAATATGTCATATTCTCCAAGTTTAGCTCCTGAATCTAAAATGAATACCCCTTGGAACCTTCATTCTAGGGAATGGTTTAAACTAAAACCCTTGAGAGAGGTCTTTATCCAAACCAGAAAAAAAAGTGGAGCAGAGAGACCCCACTGTTTTTCTTGTGCATTTGAAAATCCACCGTCATGTCCAGCTCTCCCTGCTGGTGACAGGCACCCAGCACCATGTCCTCCTGTGGCTCTCTCACCTCATGGGCCTCTGAGCCCTCTCTCTGGGGCAGAACAAATTGGTGAAAGCCCGCTGCCAGCCTGCAAAGCCCTGTACAAGACACTCCTCTTCTGGGTGAGCTGGCATGAACTATTTCCATGGCTTCAGGAAGGAGAAAGGACCTGGGAGTCCATGTCTTCAGACAACGCACCATGTCTTGGGGCCAATTTAACTAGGAACAAGGGAGATGGCTGTAGTTGGAAGTTTTCCTGTGTCCTGCCCAGTCCGCAGCCGCTCAGACCCAAGTAAACACAAAGAGGCTCATACTAATTAAAACTGTTTGGCCATTAGCTCAGGCTTACTATTGACTAACTCTTACACTTAAACTCAGCCCATTTCTGTTAATCTATATGTCGCCATGTTTTCCTTAGCTTTACCTGTGTGCCGTTACATGCTGCTCCCTGGATGGCAGTCTGGTGTCTCCTGACTCAGCCTTCCTCTTCCCAGAATTCTTCTTGTCTGCTCATCCCACCTATACTTCCTGCCTGGCTACTGGCCAATCAGTGTTTTATTAAACCAGTGTACAAAAGCGTTATCCCACAACAGATGGCACATGCTTTCAGGGGTTACCTCCACAGAGAACTACCCATGAATCTTGCTTATGATCCTAAGTAAGACTGTGGCCAGGATTTCCCAGTGCATCTGACTCTCCAGTAGTCAGGAGCCCCATACAGCCCACTGGCTAGGGAGCTGTCTGGAACAGATCCCCTGCCCAAATGAGAGATCCCTACTCAGCACTTGGTTCATCAGGCTCTGTGTAGGTAGTCTATCTGTCACCCTTGGTTACTTGGTGCTGGGCTAGTCCATGGCCAAGGCCAGCATCCTGGACCTGCCCACTAAAGGTCTGGAATCTCAGGCACCAGAAACAGTCTCCAAGTCCCAGCCCTTGATTCCCTCCTGAGTAGTAGGAAGTTCATGACATGATAGAGCCCCAGCAACTGCCCAATGACCCAGCTGGCTTCCCCACCCCTATGTCCCCATCCCTTTATCAGCTTCTGTCTTTGTTTGTTTTCTATTGCTCTGATAAACACCATAACCAAAGGAGGAAAGGATTTATATCATCTTACCATGTAGAGTCCATCATGAAAAGAACTCAAGGCTGGAACTCAAAGCAGAAACCCGGAGGCAAGAACTGAAATAGAGGCCATGGAGGAATTCTACTTACCAGATTGCTCTCATGGCTCACTCAGCTTGCTTTTTTATGCAATCCAGAACCACTTGCACAAGGATGGCATGGCCTACAGAGGGCTGGACTCTCCTCTATCAATTGTTGATCAAGAAAATGCCCTACAGGCCTGCATACAGATCAATCTGGAGGAAGCATTTTGATAATGGAGATTCTCTCTTCCCAGACGACCCTGGCTTGTGTCAAGTTGATAGAAAAAGTAACCAGTGCAGCTTCCTTGTCTTCTCTGTCTCTCTGTCTCTCTGTCTCTCTGTCTCTCTGTCTCTCTGTGTGTGTGTGTGTGTGTGTGTGTGTGTGTGTGTGTGTGTGTGTGTGTGGTGGTGGTAGAAGGTATGCACACATGCAGAAGGCAGAAGAGGGTTCAGGTATCCCCTGTCACTCTCTGCCTATTCCTTTGAGGCAATGTCTCTCCCTGAACCTGAGGCTCACATTGTCTTGATTACGCGAGACCCACTGACCCTCCTGTCTCAGCCTCACTCGTGTGTGCTGGGTGCCCAGTTTGTTATGTGGATGCCAGTACCCAAACTCATCATGACTGTGCAGCAGTTCTCGTAAGCAAGCCGTCTCTCTACACCTGCCTCTCCAGCCCTCCCCGTACATCTCCTCAAATGTCAAGCATCATAAAGAGACACAGAAGAGGCCCTCCTGCCAAGCACCACCCCGCTTCTGTTGTTTTCTCAGCAGGAGAAGCTTAGTGTTCGTAGTCCCTGTCATCGGTTCTTCTTGCCCACAAATCTTCACAACAGAAATAGCTGACTGGGTTGGAAGCAAGAGATTCTTGACTAACATGAGATTATTGGCTTGGGACTTGGCACACAAACCATTCTTTTGTTTAACAAGTTATTTTTCAATGATTTAAACAATATGTACCTATCAAGTAACATTCCTAAAATGCAGACAAGAAGATGAGAAATGGAAAACCAATATTCTCCAGAGCCCCATCTGGAACATCATTATCTTATTAATATCAACACTATAGACTACACTTTTATCTTTCACTCCGTGTAACCCTTTTTGCCATCATAGAAATATGATGTTAGGGTTCATGTCACACGTCCCACAATCCTGTGCTGTGACAATGTGGCATGCTGTCTTTACCAACATGTCATAGTGTCCCATGAAGGGACCAGAACAGGTAGACACAGATTTGGTCAGGAAAAGAGAAGCCATTCAAGGTGCTCTGGGAGGCAGGCTTGGGTACAGTGGATTTGGGGGTGCAACAGTTGTTGGAAGACCTGAGGACCAAAGGTCAGCATGACCAATGCCCCACTAGACTGTGAGTCTCACACTTAACTGTCACCACCTTCAACAGCTGCTGTTGAGGATGGGGCCTCCTGCTCCTTGTGTAGCCATGAAGGTGGAGATTAGGCTGTGTGCACATAACCCAAGGAACTCCAAAGACAGTGGCAGCCATCACAGCTAGAGTGGAGTGGGAAGCAGATGCCTATGCCAACGTCTGAAGGAACCTACTCTACCTTGGATGTTTAGCCTCCAGAGCTGTGAGCAATGAACTGTTGGTCTGGCCACCCAGTTCACGTGCTTTGCTAGATAACACCAAAAACTAGCAACATACCGTTATTCTCTAAGTCAAGGACCATATCCGTGTCAACCTCCAGCAGAGACAGTGGCCTCTGTCCACTCAACCAAGATCAGGACTGGAGTCCCCTCCTAATTTGAGGTCCTGTGATCCATTTCATAGCCTGATAAGCAGCCAAGCTCACTGTGAGGTAGCAGCTGTGCCCCATCACCTGCCCCCGCCCCTACACCTGGGCTCTCTATGCAGTTCTCCAGCCATACAGAGAGCGGAGCGTCTGAAGGAAAGCAAGTTCAGTCACAGAGCTAGGGGAAGGACTCCACACCAGAGGGCAGAGCACAGATTCATGCCAATGCCTCAGCCTAGCCCATCCATCTACACTGTGTTTGGCATGGAGAGAGGCGGGCTGCCTCGGAGACCTGAGACAGAAGCTGCTGACTCCTGTAAGCACACCCACTTCCCATGCAAACTGCTTAGCCAGCACTTGATGGTAATTATCCCTGACATGTGTGTGGAGGCTGGCGGCCTCTCCAGGGCAGCTTTCATCTTTGCTATAAGGGACTGCCTGGCTTGAATCCGGCTTTGCTGCAGACCACAAACCACAACACCACAGATGTGGTGGGCATCTCTAAAATGATCTGGTGGTTCAAGAAGCAAGTGAGAAGAAATAGGGGGTTAGTAATGAAGACTTGGATGTGTTTGAAGAAGGCTTTCCCCAGCTGGGGATAGGGACCAACAGTGGCCATAAAGTCCTTTGCAGAGGCAGGGTTAGGTCAGGACAAAGGATTAAGTGACACCAGCCAGAGCAGAGATCCTGGTTGTTAATCCTGCTTTTAAAGGCAGCCGGCGGCCTATTGAGTGGGGGAGGCAAAGAGACAGGAATGCATTTAACATGAAAACACTAAAGTCACACCAAGCGTGTAAAAGCACTCATAAACATGACCTTGTACAACATCACGCCTCACCCTGACGTCCCAGCTTGAGCACATCCCACATGAGCCCCTCCTTTATACCTGCCAGCCCACACCAACCCACTGCGGGCGCTCCTGACTCTCACTCTATCTGACCTATGACCCTCCTCAAACCCACCAATTAGGCCACGAGCAATAGATGGTATCAAGATGGTAGTATCTATGTTCAATCCATCAGCAACACCGCTCTAGGCTCTAATGAGCATTAGGGACGGGTGGGGCTGGCACACTTCCAGTTCTCTCAAAGCTGGCAGTCCACCAGCAGAAATCATGACACACACACCTGGCTTACTAGAGTGCCTACCGTGTGCTGGGCCTTGTGTTTGTAGGTGCTTTGTGTGTGTGAGACTCTAGTGTGTCCTCAAAACTCATTGTATAAGTGAGGAAGCTGAAATGTATAGGAGTTGGGTCAGCTGGGAGGGTTAGGTTGGGAAATTAACTAATTAAGTTTCCATCACTACCAATTGGTACCATCTGAAAAGTTTCTGTACCCCGATAGGCCTCTCCGATGATGCAGCAATCCAAATCAGACCAAATCAAACCAAATTAAGAAAAAGCCCCGGTTTAATGGGTAAAATGCTCCTGGGTGATTTTCCAGTGCCCCCCCCCCCCCCCAGAGAGGAGATGGAGAAGAGAGTGTAAGGGTTTGGTCTTTAATTACGTCATCAGCCTTTGCCAGTGTCCCAGCCTAAAAAGCGGGTGGGCGCTCTGTTCCTTCCCTTCCTTTCCACTCCTTTCTCCCATCGGGCCCCCTCTCTCTCTCCCTCCCCCCCCCC
>CABHPR010152848.1:17033-41096 GCA_902168415.1 Peromyscus melanophrys
TCCTCCGCCAGCATGGCCGCCGCGGGCGGCAACCAGCCAGGGGGGGGCAGCACTGTAGCATAACCAACATCGTAAAAAATACTAACAGAGAGACCGAAAAACCATGTGTCTGTTTTCTGGGGTGCAGTTTAAATACCCTGTGGGAGTGGTCTTGAGCATCTCTAGGGGAAGAGTGGCATTTGGCGGGCTTGAGACAGGGCAGGGTTTGGGGAAAGAGAGATGGGGCAAGGGAGCTGAGGTGGAGCTTCCACCAGAACAATCCAGACTCTTTGGGTATATGGGTGCCAGGGGCTGAGGTGGAGCTCCCACCAGAACTTCATCCACGTTCTTCGAGCCTGTACTGGTGTGCGAGTTAGCTGTCTGTCACTGTGACAGACAATCTGAGATAAACCAGCTCGCAAAAAGCTTTATCCTAGTCCACGGTTGTGGATGCTTGGGCCCTGGTGCTTTGGGCCTGGGGCAACTTGGTGCATCTTAGTGGGAGAACACGACAGAGGAGCCAAGTTCGTGTCATGGAAGCAAAAACATTCCAGAAAGCAAAAACGAAGAGAAGAGCCAGGGTTCCCAAAGACCCAACGTCCCCCATCAGGCTTCACTTCCTAAAGGCTCCTCAACCTCCCCAGAGTGCCATGGTCTGAGGAGAAAATCCCACCTCCGTCTTTGGGGCGCTCCAGATTCAGGCCTCCAAAGGGATGTTGTACTGGGCACTCTACAGCGGTGAACGAGCCGCTGCCTCTCTCTTGCTCTAGTGCTGGTGTCAGTGCCCAGAGTCATGGTGAAGAAGGACGTCTTCACTTCCCAGGGTCGGGACTAAGGCTGAGGTCAGCTGAGGGTGCAGAGGAAGTCCACATCTGGTGAAACCTGGGATTTGCGCTCAGTAAGCGTTTTCCTCATCCCCCCTGGCTTGTACCGACATTTTGGTTGATAAACCTGAGAAATCTCTAGAAAGCATTTAATTAATGCGTTCTTCCTAGTAGAGTGTCTCAGTAATTGCCGTTCAAGCAGCAGAACAGTTGAGAAAGCTTTTCTTGCAAAGGCTGCAGGGACAGATAGAGATCCACATGGCTGCTTCTCCCAGGCACTGGCTCTCTCTCTCCCACAACCTATTGACACCCATTAACATTCTCCCTGCTATAAAAAAGCATGCATTGTATTCTAGCGTTCTCCATAGGCAGGAGCCCGGCACTGAATCACCAAGCCTGAGTAACTGCCCAAAGTCACTGCGATGGAAAACAGCAGAAACTGCAATGAGTCACGAGGTGCTGGACAGGCAAGTGTTTAGTGATGATAATTCTGTAAGGATAATTGCATTAATGGAAAGTGGGAGACGACGTGGGGCCGGTGAACACTGTACGTGTGCGTATAAATATCCGCAGACATGCGTCTGGTGTTTAAAGGCAGCCGCATGTAAATGGGTCTGCACGTGTGTGTCTTCATAATGAATGCCCGGGCCCTGGATGGTAAAGTGCCATTCAAAAGTGATTTGTGATAATCACACAGGGGAGAAATCCTTTAGTGAAAGGAAACAGGAACAAGGGCGTTTCAAGCCTGACTGTAAAGAGCTCCGTTTGATTTGGGGGCACAAAGGATTGAAAAGACATCATCAAAGCATCTCCAGACTGAATAGCTCTCTCCAAAAGAAGGCCTTCCACTCTGGATTTCAGCACACAAAACAAGCCAGCAGGAACCCTCACGTGACAGGAGGCGGTGGAGGGGTGAGCTAGGGCTGCGGGAGAGTCCCTGGTGCTCCAGCTTCCCCTTGGTCAACTCCCGGGGGTAAGGGACCCAAATGGGCTTCTGTCCTGTGAAATGGGCCACACTGAAAGCCTCCCTGCTGCTAGAACTCTGATGGGATGTGGTTTTGCAGCGATCCCTCGCCTACTTGGTCAGTCTGCAGGGGGTCTCCTTCCTCCCCAGGCTCAACCTTCTCCAGGGCAGAGCATGGACAATGGCCATGCCCCTTGCAGCTAAGAATTCCAGGATTAGACTCCGGCCAGTTTTCTTGTTCACAGCTCTATAGGAGTCTGTGTTTGCCTGGCAGCTGGGCCCAGAGCCAGCCCCTCTTACAGACTCTTTCCCTGTTTAGCTGCACGGATTCTTTCCATTTGGTCTTTATACCGAGGCTTCAAGTTAGCATGGAACCATCTTCAAATGTACAATTGAGCAGATTTAGTGGCTTCACGGTGCTGTGGACACCACACTCTGTAATATCCTGGTGTAGTTGCATCATCCCAGGAGGGAGCAGGCCCATTCAGCCATCAAGCACAGGCAGCTCTCGGTCCTATGGCTTTTCCCTTTTCTGGCTCAGTACGCATGGAAAATCGGCGTGTGGTTTTCTGTCTCACTTCTTTCACTCAGCACAATGTGGTCAAGCTTCACCCATATTGTAGTGCCGATCGGCCTACATTCTTTTTATGGTTGAGTAATATTCAATTGTATGGATTGGCTGCATTTTTTTTTGTGTTCATTCATCCATTTATGGGCCCTGGATGGCTTCCACCGTTTGGCTGCTGTGAATAGCACTGCTCAGAACATGTGTTTGTGAATGCCAGTCTCTGGTTTGCGTTCTTTTAGATAAATGCCGGGAAGTGGGATGTCAGAGCCAAAGGTAAATCTAACTTCTGGGGGACTCTGCACAGGTTTGGGGTTTTTGCCCTGTCGTATATTGGGGTTGGGTGTAGGTTCACACGGGTCTGTGGAATCAAGAGACAGAGGCACCCCAAAGAAGATTCTAGCCTTTCCCAGCTGCAGGGGGGATCTGTCTCTATGAACTGGTCCTCTGTAGCTTAGCAAAGGGCCCTTTTATTGTTCTCCAATTTACACTTTTTAGCAAGTTAATCTTTGTACCTTTCATCTAAGCTTCCCAAAGGGACAATGCCAAATGCAAATTTTCAGCCTAAAAACACCTGCGGTGTTCCGGGTTCTTCTTCAACCAAATTTGCATAGGCTGTGCACCTTCAGAAAAACTCTCAGACAAGATTCACATAGAGGGTAGCGAGAAACAAAAGGTAGCAATCACAAAAGGCAGATTAAGGCTAGGTGCTAACTCTGGACTCAAACCAGGTGTAGCTCTCTCTCGGGAATTCTCCCACACTGCCCTACCCTGACATTTCCTCTGTCCTCTTCTTTCATCTTGGTTCTAGCATACTCTGAATGGCTTCCCTGTAGCAGGAGAGAGGGGCATGGAGAAAGAGGCACCAAGGTTCACACGCAAAAGAAAGCATTGGCAGAAAGATTGGAAACCCCTCTGGCTGTGAGCTACATGTCAACAGTCACCGAGGTGAGCCTGGCAGAAGCATCTCAGGCCTGGAAGTCCATCCTCCACAGCCTCTGCAGGGTCCCCGTCTCTGCTTCCTCTCAGGACCACATCTACCTGACTGCTGGGTAGAGTAGGCTCCAGCCTCTTTCCTTAGAGGTTTTTTCAACTCGAACAGGAAACAGACAGGTGACGTGGCTGCCTGTCTGCAGGAGGGAGGGAGGAGTGCCCCCCATCTTCCCCCCCAACACCCCAATAAGGATGCTGTCTCTGTCCGTCCAGCCTCGGCCTGTGTCTGTGGGCGTGTTACCGTCAGCCGCCCTTGCCTCGCCTACAGGTGAGGTTCTGCCTCTGCCCTGGACATCCGGCTCTGCCTAGTGACAAGCAGAAAAACAAAGCTTCCCAGGAGGAAAAAATGAGATATGATAAAAAAAAAAAAGGATTAACAATTTGCAAATTATCTTAAAAAAAAATGTCCTATTAAGAAAAATATGACCAGCCTACACCCATGGGGAAAAAAACAAGCCAGCCAGGAGAAGAATGGACTGTATCTTGCTGAAATTACAGTATTGTCCTGTCCCAAACTAATAGGCTCTGATGTCCCCAACCATCTGCTGGAGGCATCATTTATTAAGTCCATTATCCCGCAGACCGCGGCTGGTCACTTCTCAAACCCTGCCACATTTATGAAAGACAGTTATAGTCATTTGCAAGATAATAGCCATTCTAATCTCAAGGCTTCACGAGGAACCTGTTTCTCAGTATGTCACAATGGAGGTCTGCACAGGGGCAGCGCCAGCCAGGCTGCAGGTGTCCATGGAGAGGGGTGGGCAGTTCCACCATGGACGCTACCACCTCCTGCGCTCCCTCCGTCAGCCCTGGAGAACTGTGGGTCCATCTGTGTGCCCTAGTCTCAGTCCAAGGGTGGAGTGGGCAAGAGAAGGGAGGAGGGCAAGAGAGGGAGAATGGAAAAGAGGGAGATGGGTAGGGCAAAAGGGAAGGTGGTCTAGCTTTACTCTGTTTCTGTGATAAACACCATGAATATAACAACTTGGGGAGGGAAGGGTTTATTCGGCTTACGCTTCCAGATCACATCCCATCACTGAGGGAAGTCAGGGCAGGAACTCAGGCAGAAACTTGAAACAGAAACCACGAAGGACTACAGCTTCCAGCTCACCAGACTGGTGCTCACAGGCTTCCTTCAACAGCCTACTCCTCCTTGCTCAGGGATAGTGTCACTCCTAGTGGGCTCGACTCTCTCACATCAATCATCAGCCAAGACAGTCTCTCTCAGACATGGCCACAGGCCACATGATCGGGACAGTTCCTCAGTTCAGACTCCTTCAGATGAGTGGAGGCTGTACCAAATCGATAGTTGAAGCTAACCAGGACAGAAGGACAGAAGCAGAAGCTGGGAAGGAAGAGAGGAGAAGAGAACAGGGTAGAAGTAGAAAAGAGGAGAAGGGTTGGGGAGAATGGAAGAGAAACTTAAGTTGTCACTGGGAGGAAGGAACAGGAAACAAGGGAAGGAAGGTGAACCACAGTGTTCTGCAGGGAGGGCAGCTTGAGAGCAGAATCCTCATCCCCCACCCAGACACCCCCCGCAAAGCAGTAAGACCTGAGAAAGAGCCAGCACACTGAAGGGTTCACAACACGCCCCAAGGTTGGGCATGTTTGTACACGCCCGGTGGACACATCCGCCCGGCGGACACATCCGCCCGACATCCGCCCGGCTAGTTCCAGGTCAGGATAGGCATTTCTGGTCCAAGGCGTCTCGTAACCAGGTGACAGACCCGGACAGATCCGCCTGGCCAAATAGGTCAAGATAGCCATTTCCGGGTCAAAGCGTCTCGCGTGACCAGGATCCGTGATGTCACATAGCCACGCAAGCGCGCAGCATGCTACGTCACCCACGCCTATCTGGACACGCCCCGCCTCATAAAAAGCCGCCATAACTCTGACCTAACTCTCTTCCTCACACGTGTTTTCTGCCGTGTGGGCACTCACTCCCCTCTGTCCTCCCAATAAACTCTACCAGCGGATTCTGTCGTGTTTCGTGACGTTTTCTTGCAGGGTAGCAGCGTAAAAATACTAACACACACCATTATCAAGTCATGTTGCCATGGCTTGCTGTGGCAAGCCTGAAGCCCTGAACATCAAAGATGGAAGCCAACAGGACACAGTGTAAGGGAAGAGAAGCAGATCTCCAACCCAAGAGGAGGAAAGATGGTGTGGCAGGGCAAGACAGTGCAGAGGTTCCTCTATCTTGTACTCTTGCTGAAGCCTTTCCAGGTTTAACTAGAATGTGGTCTTCTTTTAGGGAAGCCCTGTGGAAAATTACCAAACTCATTTCTAGGAACCCGAGGTCAAGATGCCCCAGCTAACTTAGCTTCTACTAAAACTGCTGGCTTGTACAGACCTCCCCCTTCAGCTAACCGCTTATCTTGGCTTCTTGCTTGTGTAAAACCTCCCCTGCAGCTGCAGAGCAAGATACCAGGATGTGGTTTTTGCTTTAAAATCCCCTTCTTCTAAATACTCAGCACTATACTTGGGTCCCGAATACCTGAGTATAGTCACAGCTGGTTGGAACAAAGACTCCCAGATGGGCTGTTTCTGAGTGGTCTCCTCTGGTGGGCTCCCCATAACAATGAGAACAGAAGTCAGGGGGACAGGGATTGCTGAGCTGGGGTATCAGGCCTGTGTGCTCTTTGGACATACTGGTGAATCCTACTGTAGATGTGAATGCTGCCTTGGGGTCATCTGGAGGAGGAGCAAGTGGAGACCTGTGGGAGGCCAGCTCCCACCTTTTAAAAGTGTTCCTATGAGGAGGAGAGATGGATAAGAAACTTTTAGATAGAAAGACAGTGAAGAGGAGACAGACAGAAACACAGGATATCTTCGGTCTTTTCCATTTCTTCAAAAGGGCTTTTTATTTTTTATTTTTTTTTATTTTTTATTTTTTTTTGGGGGTTTTTCGAGACAGGGTTTCTCTGTGTAACTTTGCGCCTTTCCTGGAGCTCACTTGGTAGCCCAGGCTGGCCTCGAACTCACAGAGATCTGCCTGCCTCTGCCTCCCAAGTGCTGGGATTAAAGGCGTGTGCCACCAACGCCCGGCTAAAAGGGCTTTTTATAATAATGCCAAGGGGCAGGGCAAAAGACTGCCCCCCTTGCTAGATAAGATCACCAGATGCCCCTGAGCCTAACACACACCCTTTTCCTTTTTACCAAGACAAATGTCAGCCACCAGGGTCCTGAACCCTGGAAATCCCCTTACCCCGACCTCTGCTATGATTAAAAACTCCACCCAGCCTGGGCTTGGGGCCCTCTGCTCTCACCGCTGCATCGGACAGATGGAGAGACCAAGCTCAAGCTTGAAATAAAGGCTCTTTGCTTTTGCATATGGGATTCAGTCTCCTTGGTGGTTTTTGGGGGTCTTTTAGGGGTCCCCATGATCTGGACATAACAGAGACCAGCTCTGTCCGGCTGTAGCACTTTTTTATGGAGCTGCAGAGGTCAGAGCAGAGCCTAGAACACAGCCAGGAAGAACACGGATGACCTTCTCCCCAGGCTTCCCCCAAGGCCAAATCAGGAGTCGAGCAGGGTCATAGCTCTCCTTTATTTTGTCTCCAGTGCTAGGGATGTAAACAGGAACGGACACAAGCAAGTCATGTGATTTGGGCTCACAGTTTCCTAGGTGTCAGTGGGTGATCCACTGTCCCTGTTGCTCACACCTTCAGATGACTCAGCGGGTGACGCACTGATGCTTCGGGCCTGTGACATGGCGTCAAAAAGGGCATAGGTGGTAAACCGCTCACTTCACGGCCAGGAAGGGAAAGAGGAGAAGACAGTCCCAAAATTCTCTTTGGGGCTTTAAGACTTCACCATGGGCTCCACTGTGAGAGCTAGTGTTAAGTTTTTAAGTTTTAATTACTGTGCCCAAGAGATCCATAAAACAAAAAATGTCTCTAACTTGTAAGGCCCTGGCCCAAGGACAGATACATCCTGAAATGCTGGAGGTATTGTTTATGGCAGATAACAAGCCACATGCTTTCACTCCCCTAAACAAGTTTGTTTGACCCAATCACTCTGGATATGCTTGATCACATGTATGTGGGAGGTTCAGGCAGGAAGTACATCAGGATGTACACGTGCCCTTGATTGGATATAGGCCGCAAGTATGTAGACAAGAAGTATGTCGGGATATATGCCTGCCCCTGATTGGACCTGGTGGGAAATACATAGCCTTAGGGGTGTGCCTTTATAAGCCTCTGCAAAATGTGACTCATCACCATTTTCTGGGAAACCTGAAATGGATCTGGCCAGAGTCCATCATCCTGGACAGTATTTAAGTAAAGCTTGCTTCAAATTTGGCTCAAAATTATGTTAGTGGTCCTATTCTCAAATGATGGGATTAACACCACCTCTTAAAAGTTCTGTCATCTTTAATGGTACCACACTGGGTGCCACGCCTTTAGCACATGAGCCTTTGGGGCCATTGTACGACCAAACTCCAGCACCACAGCTTACGGATTAGGATTCTGCATGAGCAAGCAAGGGGTGGCTGAAGGTGAGATTCCCAGGCACCACAGATGGATGTGATTCCTGTCCCTTCCAATGCCTGTTCCCCCTCTACCCACATGCCTGTCAAGTGTCATGCAGAAGCAGACAGCAGCTTGCAGACATTGTTTACAACTCAAGGTCATGTATTGTACTCTCCTTTGAGCCTTAATTACCCAACACAGAGAGCGCTACACAAAGACAATGCCTATGGCATGCACCCTTTTACAAAGCTGCCAGGGGTGACAAAAGCCACCCTGGCCTCCAAGAACCCACCCCTCTTCTCTGCAAACCCCCCCCCCCATTCATCACTACACTGACTGCCGCTCCCCTCTCTGCCACAGTCTCATCACAGGCTGCCTACTTTATTGTTAGTTTTTCACATTTAATGCAGCCCCAAAGGGAATCAGTGTAACAAGACAATGCATTTTTCCATCAGACAGTAACAGCGATTTTTTCATTCTGATTTTCACAATTCAAAACAAAAATCAGAAACTGCTTTTCAGCCAGAAAATTCTGAAACTGGTCCTCTGCGTCAGTAATGGAATTCCTGAAGCGACCGAGAAGGAACTCACCAAACGTGCATCCTAACATTCAAATAGAAACATGTTAAATGCCAGCCCAGTCTAGCCGAGCTGCGTAGCTGCGTGACCCCCTTAATCCAGGTAATCACCTCCCGGAATGAAGACCCTTCAGCTCGAGGGTGCCTAAAATTGACAGTGATGTGTCCCACATCCTCAGAGATCATTAAAAAGGAGCCAGGACAAGATGTATTGGGGAAACAGCAAGAAACAGCTCTGAGGAGAGACGGGCACACCTGACCGCATCGGCACCTGTAAACACGCATATGTATGACTCTGCCCTTTGTCCTCATCTGTGGCAGGGTTCCCATCCTCCTGAGACTCTGGCACACTGTCAGCAGACACCAAAGCAAGAGAGGTAACCAAAGCGACCAAAGCAAGCCATGCAGTGCTGTGTCGCTAAGCAAGGATGTTGCAGGCCCAGGCTTTGTCATGCATTTAAAAACTTGGGGATTTTTTGCTTTGATTTGTTCTTTTTAACTTTCTGTGTGTGGAGGGGACATGTGCACACTAAAGTGTGTATGTGGAGATGAGAAGACAACTTGTAGGAGTCAGTCCTCTCCTTCCACCACGGCAGTCCTGGGGATTGAACTCAGGTTGTCAGGCTCCTCAGCCACGCCTCTGCTGGATCCTGCACAGAGCTCCCATGCTGGGGCTGCTTTCCACAGCCCTTCACCAATATGCCCGTGATAACCCAATAAACTCTCTGGTGCACTAGGCAAGACTTGACTCTAACCGTTCATCTGGCCCGTCGTTTGTGCCTTATCCAGGGTGACTGCATTTGTTCACGTCTCCCAGGAAAAGCCACACAGTCAGGGTGCTTTGTAAAAACACCTACAACAGTGTTGCCTCCCAGACAGCAATGCTCTGAGGACAGCGTGCTGGCTGGTGACACCCGGACCCCGGCGTGCTGGCTGGTGATGGACCCCAGTTCTTGGCCCAGTTCTCTGAAGAAAGAACAGGGAAGTGAAGAAAGGCGGCCTCACCCCAGCGCTGAGCTGTAATCACTCCAGGCCCCGTCCCCACCCACTCCTGTCCCCATAAACTTTATTTATTGCTCATCTGCTCACTTTTATACAACGTTTATTGAGCGCCTCCGTGTTGGGAAAATGGAGTCGTTTAATAGTTGCAACGATAAAAAGGAAAAACTGACTTCCGCTTCCCCAGCTGCTGGAGTGAAATTGGAATAGTTACATTTCTCCCCGCTAAATCCTCAGCCTCTGCCACCTGCAGGCCTTCTCCAGCACGGAGCTGTTCAGCCTCCAATCCATTCCAGGGTTGCCACTGACTAGGACAGGGGTGGTTTAAAAAGAAGATTTAGGGGTGGGGGAGGTGGCTCTGTGGTTAATAGCACTTGCTGCTCTTTCAGAGGACCCAAGTTTGGTTCCCAGCGCCCACATCGCAGCTCACAACCATCTGTACTCCAGTTCCAGGGGATCGAACAGCATCTGCTGGTTTCTAACTGTTCTCTCTCTCTCTCTCTCTCTCTCTCTCTCTCTCTCTCTCTACACATACACACACACACACACACACACACACACACACACACACACATCCTTATAAAAGAAGGTTTTTAAAAAGCAAACACTCTGTGAGGACATCTGACCAGAAACATGGGGAAGAAGTTCCATGAAAAACTTTAGAGTCATCATCAGAGAGCAAATTCCTGGAAGACTCGGTGTCCCATCACCTAGCCATCTCAGGCTGTGTACGATCTTGCATCTTTGGCTAGACCTTCAATCTGTTACTAGGTAATGCTGGAGGAGGATGGAGATGGGGTGGCATGAGAGGTGCTCCCAGACCTCTGGGCAGGGGTGGCAGCCGGTCATGTAACCATTCAGCAACTTCAAAGTTGAATGTGACTTCCTTCCTCTCCACTGCTGTCTTAAATTCCCCTCCTCCAGGCCACCTTTCCAGAAAGTTCTAACCATTCCCCAATCCCCCATAACAACCACTTACCACCTCCTGCTCTCTGGGAGCAAGAAGCCTCTTAAATCTACAGATGTTCAAACATCAATCATGAAGGCAGGAAGTGAGCACTCTGTCAAGGGCTCCCAGGACCTGCTTGATTTTCCTCTAGACTCTGAAGATTCATCCTTCACCCAGATGCATCACAGTGCTGTTCGTTAAACTGCTGCCCCCACGTGTGAGCTTCTGGAGGGCATAGGCCTCTAGTGCTGATAGCCACTGTTTGGCTCAACAGGGTCTCCCCTACTTCTGCATGACCATGCCTCCCCAAGGTGTGCAATCATGGCGAAACTCAGGTGACCAGATTCTCAGAATCGGAATCCATTCTGAGCACGTCATTTCCTTCATCCTGCCTGTGCTCAGAGTGCCCACTGCCCGCTGGACTCTGCCCTTGTGGAGGCTTTCAGTGGTGGTGTTTGCAGGCTAGGAACCGCAGAGGCTTCACAGAAGCATTGAAGCTAAATTTGAGCATAGAGCAGGTGACAGGGCAACCCAGGTAGAGGGCATTTTGACCCCTAAAGACATAATGGCACTCAAGAAAAGAGACTCCTGTGGAGATCCCAAATCAGGCTTATTACATAACAGGGAGAAAAGCTGTGTGTTCTGCGCTCGGCAGGGTGGGTATTGTGCTGAACCTTGAAGGAGTTCCTGTGTGAAGGAACACAGAGATCATAAGCTGGTGCTGAGCACGGAGGACAAAAGAAGCTCTGAGAAGGGCTGCAGCTGGCCCCAGACCGGTCTATCCCTGGAGCAGGTCAGACCCAGACCCAATCTGGACCCTGTCCAAGTCCTTCCTTCCTTCCCATGATTGCTGGACTCATGTTGCCCCGAGAGCTGCCAGTCACAGGAGACATACTGATAAATAGCTCTGGTGGGTGCCAGCCCTGGAGAGATTAGCTGACTTAAAAACAAAACACACACTAAAGAGTGTTTTGTGGTAGCAGGTGGCCATCCAAGAAGGAAAGGAGGAAGAGAAGATGAGAATACCCAGAAGAGGAAAAAGAGGAGGGAGAGGCAGAGGGGAAGGAGGAAGATGAAGAAAGGAAGGAAAGGAGGAAGCAGGGGCAGGCGTGAGTCTCACACACGGGACACAGCTTCTAAACATCAGAAGCTCAGAATCTATTTCTCAGCCTTGGCTTTGAGGGAATAGCCCAGCAAAATCCCACTGATGAAAGGGCTAGAAACACATGTCCATCCAACTGAGGACAAAAATCTTGCCAGCCAGAGGTCTGGCTCAGGCAGCCACTCTCCTCCTGAAGCAGAGGAGGCACCGAGGGGGAGTTGCTGGAAGCTTTAGCCTCCCGCTGCAAAGAAAATGATTCTCTTCCTTCTGCCGTACCTTGCTCATAATCAACATTAAATCCTGAAAATGAGATCCAAGATGGAACCAAGGCAGACACGGACACATCCAGTTGGAAGCCGGCTGGCTCTCCCTGTGGCATATCCTGTTAAAACCTTTCACTCCATCCCGGAGCCCTCCAAGAGGCTGCTTACCTTCCTAAACCCCGTAGTCAGAAGCAAAGACACCAGACACATTTGTCCACTACTCCGGAAGAAGAAACAGCTAGCGCATGCTGGACACAAGAGCTGTTTGCTGAGACAGGGAATTCCTTCAAGACTCGCCAGCTCACCACCTTGCTAGTGAGACCCTGGGCCCCTGCCCTCCAGCCATGCCCACTGCGGACAGATCAGCTCCATCTGTTAGCCTAGGCTGTCCCCTAGCCAACTCTCTGCCCACCCACCTCCAAGTCCCATGTGAAGTAAGGTAATCCCAGGGTCAGCAACCCAGGGCCAACAACTTCCAGCCTCTGAGGGCTCATGTGCTCAACCACCTGGCCCGTGCTGAGCGTCGACCGAGCATGCTCTCTGAGTGTTCCAGCCTCTGTGTATACCCAGGCCTTGCTTTCTGAATGTGTCCTCTCACTATGTGAGGGTCGATGAGCAGCTACTGGCTCAGCGTGAAGAGCATGGCCAACAGCAAGAGGAAGGTCATGATCTTCAGGAAGTAGAAGACCGTGGCCTTCAGGAAGTAGAAAGGCATGACCTTCAGAGCTTCATGTGTCTACAAACCATCTGCTTGCTAAGCACTAAGCTCCCAGCCTCAGCTGGAAGAGTCACACACTGGAGGTACACTGAATGCCAGCTCCTGATATACAGAACCATTTCGGTTTTAACTATGTCAAGGCTTCTTGTTGGTCACTCTGGATTAGCCAGGTGGACCCCACAACCCAATCCCAGCATCCTTCTACAAGGACCATTTGAGACACATAGGCAAAGGCGAGTGAAGAAGCCAGGTAAAGATAGATGAAATGATGGAGCAAGGAGCCAAAGACTGACTGCAGCCACCAGGACCTGGCAGGAGCAGGAAGAGCCTCCCCAGAGCCTTCAGAAGGAGCCGATCTTGCCACACTTCAGTGGACTCTGGCCTCCAGAATCTCAGAACAGTGGCTTTCCACAGCTGTACTCCTTCCCTACAGCCTCAGGCTACACGTGCAGGAAGCTGGGACTTGCTCCATAGCACTCCATTGCAGAGGCCTTCTGTGGACTCTGTCCCTGCTCCTCCGTCTGCTCATGTGGCTTAGGCCAGGTGGCCAGGTGGTCAGGCTGGGTCCCAGTACCCAATACCTTCCTCTCGGGTAGCTACACATGAATCTGCACCTGGCTCGTGGGATCTCATGAGCTGGCTTCAGTCACACTAAGCAAGAGTCATCAGGGACATCAGGACAGGTAGGGGCAGAAAGGCTACTCTAAATCTCCCCACATGGGCTCAGCCGTGAACAGCAAGAGTGGAGTTACCAATCCCTAAGTTGGGGAGCCCACCATAATTAACTGGATGGCCTGTGACCTGGTGTGGACCCTGACTCTCAGCACTTGGTGAGATGGCACTGGGCTCCTGGCATGTATGCAGGGGTGCTGTGGGGAAACACCCTTCTTCTCTTTTGCTTTGCTGAGATACAGTGCTACAAAAGTTGCATGTGATGTGGTCCCCGCCTGTGACCCAGCACTTGGAGGTAGAAGTGCAAGCAAAGCAGATTTAAGCCCTGTCTTGGCTAGAGAGAGAGACCTGACTTGGCAAAACAGTGCTAGGGTATAGCTGAGTGATAGAACTCTTACTTCCCATGCAAAGGGCTCTAGCCTTGATCCCTAAGCAGTGAAAAAAAAATGAGCGGGGTTGCACACCATGTACACATCTTGAGGGTTCTATAGACAGAAGTGCACTCCATGACACTGTTAACCTGTTGTCAGAGAAGTTCTCCAGACAATGCTTGGGTGCCAAAGAACATCAGGGTAGGAGCCTGCAGAAGGAAACTGGGTGCATTAGGGCACTCTGGGGTGCTTTCATAGTGAAACAGGATTGTGTCTGGTGTTTTGAAACTATAATCCTTGCCCTACACCTTTGACTTTCTTTATCTGTTGTGGTTGATTCAGGCAAACTTTACAACCCTGCTATGGCATCCAGAGTGGAGAAGGCAACTAACTGTCACCTACAAACTTGTGTGGGAGTGCATGGGTGTGCGCATGTGTGTCTGCTGTCTGTGTGTCTCTGTGTGCATACGCATGCACATCAATGGAGGGTGTGTGTGTGTGTGTGTGTGTGTGTGTGTGTGTGTGTGTGCACTCACAACACCCAGTGTGATGTCTAGCCTCTGGACACATATTAAAATGGCCAATTCAGTTTCTTTAGCAACAAGTTCTATATTGGAGCAGACTTCTAGAGCGTGAACAGAAACTCCATACCCATTGAAAAATAACTCCCTAGCCCCACATCTGCCATTCCATTCTTGGCTTCTGTGAGTCTATTCCAGGTACCTTCCACATAAGTAGAACAGGCCACATCTGCCCATGTTTCACAGTGTCCAGAGCTCCAAGTTCACATGCACCACCACAATGGCAGGATCGCCTTCTCTCTCATGTTCCTTGTGTCGATTAATACAGGTCAAACTGCAGCCGAGAGCCAAAAGTTCAGGGACCAGAACCATGCTTCATGATCTCTCAGATATCAAGTGAAGGTTTGGGGTAAAAGGCCTTGCCCTCGCCAGTGAGCTTCTGGAGTTGACAGAATCCGGACCTGAGACCAGAGTTCTGCCCAGGGAGGAAAATGAATGATACCAGAAGCATGTTTCTGTTATCCTCTTCTAGTGCCTCTTACCCCCGACCCTCCCAGTATCCCTCCCTTACTTGGGACTCACCGTGCAGCAAGATGGCCTTCCCTCCTGCCCTGGCAGCCCCACGCTGCTAATGTTACCATCCCCAACATCTCATTTAGCATAGATCATCTCATGCAAAGCCATGCCAGCTTGCATACATCCTGAGATCTGCAGAGAATATGGAAGCTTACGGGGGACCCCGTGAATCCCTTGAGGGGCCTTATGGAGACCTCATGGGGACCTCAGGAGCACCTTAGAGGGGCCTTATGGAGACCTCATGGAACCTTACAGGAACTTCATGGAGACCTCATAGGACCTTATGGGACATTGTGGGACCCTATGGAGCCTTATGGGAACTTTGTGGAACCTCATGGACCTCATGGGACCTTATGGAGACCTCATGGAACCTTATAGAAACTTCATGGAGACTTCATGGGACCTATAGGAATTTCATGGAGACCACATGGGACATTATGGGAACTTCATAGAGACCCTCGTAGGACTTTATAGAACCTTATGAGACCTCATGAGGACCTCATGGGAACTTTGTGGGACTTAGTGCTACAGAAGTTAAGATGTTTCCAGGCTGCTAACTCAGAGAATAATTACAAAGGGGAAGGGGGGAAAATGCAGCAAGGAAGAAAAGGAAAAGCAAGAAGGAAACTGTACCTGTCCCCAACAGCCATGAGGGACTCCAGGACACTCCACAGAGGGGCATTCAAGCATCAGTAAGACAGCACACAACACAGCCACTTACCCTCCTGCCCAGGGTGCTCAGTGGGACCATGTCCTCCCACTCTCCCCGTGCAAGAGGTAGGTAATAAGAAAATGCCCTTGGAGAAGGCAGCTCAGAGCTTAACACTGAGCAGGCTGACCCTCAAGGAGGCTGCCAGCATGCTCAGACCTAGGTGACAGCTCCTGGGCACCCTGATCTTGGACAGTGTGTAAGGCTACCTGCCCCAGAAAAGCCTGTTCTTGCTGCTCTGCCGCTCACCAGCGGCTAGACTCACACGCCTGCTCCACACACATCCTCAGTTCGGCTCTCTGCAGACAGATGTCTATTGCAATGGTTCTCAGATCCGCCCCATGATCTCATTCTTCTGAGGCCAGTGGCCACTGGGTTATCTTTGTCTTCTGCTTGCCTGCACTGTGTTGGTTTGAAGATACTCCCAGCTTTCCATGTGGCCCTGATTTCAACGCTCCCGAGACATCTGGAGGAGAAACCCCAGGCCTCCTACAGATCTTCCAGATGCATTAGTTGCTCACATTGTTAGCATGAACTCTCCAAAGAACACCACCCCCTCCAGCACAGCCACCGATGCTCAGCTGGGAGTCGTGGACCTGGCATGATAAGAATCCAGGACACATATTACCCTGCCCCATACCTTCATAGCTGGCCACACCATCCCACACCATCTGAGTTCTGTATCCTCTGTAGCGAGCACATACCCCGGTTACGGGAGAGGAATAATCACTCTTGATTCAGACTTGGTATAACACTCATTTATTCACACAGTAAGATTACAAGCAATATTCATCCTCTCTTCCAAATGGAAGCAGGAGTACCTTTCCGGGTATACAGGTCCAGACTCGCCACGTCTGTTCCTCTGGATCTTGGGTCAGCCTTCCTCAGGTCAGCCACGTCAGCACTGGGGACAGGATCTCAGGTCTGTGGCGGAGGAGAGTCGTCTTGTGCGAGGGCCCGACGAGCTCTGTTGGTCGGGTCTGAGGCTTCATCTTTTATATTCTTTCCTGGCTCGGTTTCTAGTCTTATCCCTACTTCCACACAGAGCTTATAGCTTATCACTGCTCCATTTGTGGTTTACTTACATCATTCTGTTGCTTATCACTGCTGACCAGGGTTGTTCACCCTAGGTCTTACGTGTTCCTTACATCCTCCCCACCCTACCCCTGAGACCGGTCCCAGTTCTTCACAGCACACTGGGTCTCCCTGTCTTTTTAATTTCTTCCACTTGAAGCCCCCTCTCTGTTTTTTTCTGTCTTGGTCTCACTGTGGCAAGTCTGGCACAGTCCTTGTCACCTGCCCTTGGTCTAGGCGTGTCTGCCTGACACCAGCCCACCATGCCCTGTCATGCCCGAGCTGCCTGAGGTGTGTCAGTCCCCCATGACCCATGTCAGGCACTCAGTGCCCCACTCGGGGCTGAGCTTGGGTCTCCTGATCAAGGCTGGGCCGTGTCCTTCTCTATATTGTCATATTTAGATTTCACGATTATAAATAATTTGTGAGGGAGACAATTTTTTGTCAGTATTTTGACCGAAGTCAAACTCTGCCTCTGACTACAGGACTCTGATGACTTCCTGGCTGTGACATCAGGGTTGTAATTCTAGTTGGAAGGATCTTCTCCCCACTCTGCTCATGTGCCTATCTGACAGTGTGGACCCCTAGGTTTTATTCTGTTCCCTGAGCTATCACTCATTCCTATTGTACTTTGGTGCCCAAATCATACTGTCCCAGATCTGACAGCCCTGCTGCCAGCTGTCTTCTCATGGTGGGTGTCAGCATTTTCTCTGAGTGTCTTTCCCTCGTCCAGATGCTCCAGATTCCACTTGCCCATCCCCCACCCCCAGCCTGCAACTCAAGACACACACACCGCTGAGATGTGCAGGGCCGATCATATGATGCAGATCCTTGAGAAGACCCGGGTGCTGACTGGCCTTGCCCAGCCCCATAGCATGCCTGTTATGAGCCCACCCTTTGGAACGATGCTTGTTGGTTTTCACGTGGCCAAGGCAAGGGTCATGGCTCCACACTCCTGGTTTAGCATGAGGAAGATGTTGGAAATGGTCCATGGGCCAGGAAGGCCTTCCCAGGCTCAGGGCTCTGTGAAAATGTCCAGGACTCAGGAGAAGGGTGCTGCTATGAAAATCAATGCCTCCCACAGCGTGCACTGCCCCTTGATTTTGGCACCCAATTGTCTGTTGCTGATGGCCTGGCAGGACCAGAGAGCAAAATGGCCTGGCAGCTAGAGCTGTCCTCTGCTTCCTCTCTGTCTCCGAGATGAAGGAGTAGCTATGAGTCTCCAAAGGTGATCATGGGAGAAAAGGCCAGAAATCTCATGCACACACGACTCTTTCTTCCTCCTTCCTCATCACCGTCCGCCAGCTGAGGGTCTCAACACAAAGCCCAGGCAGTTCGGAACTGGGAATGGTGAGTTACATAACGCAATATTAAGGCTGTAAATCTTCCCAGTAGCAGAACCCATAAACCCTGGTTTTTATTATCCACTTACTGCACAGACCCTGGCTGTTCCTTCATCGCAGCACAATTATCCTACAATTACTGTTAGATTGTTAAGTAAATAGCGTGCCAGAAGCGGCAATTCCCGGGCTCATAAATATATAAACAAACACCAGAGCGAGGCCCCGGAGCTATGGGAAGGAGGCAGGATAGGGTGCTGGAATGTATGACATTCGCCTTCTGCAGATGGGTCCTTGGCAGTCGCCCCCACATCCCCGCAGGGTCCAGGAAGTTGTGGGCGACAGGAGAGGATCTAACACAGGCCAGCTGTGCAGTCATATGGCATGAGGGCGCTCCCCCTTGGGCAAGGTAGCTGTAAAGGCAGGCACAGCATCCTTGGGCCTCATCATACCTCCCATAAGTGTCTGAGGGCCCCTGTATGACCAAGTAGCACAGGTGGAAAGTGAGGAGAATGAAACACGCTCTCCTGGGTTTTTTGAAATGAAAATGTTCTTGTTGTCTTTCTCCATAACAATTCTAAACCAGGAGTTGTAATTCCCCTATCAGAAGCGGGCTGGAGGCACGGCAAAGCAGTCACACTGTGGGAACTGTTCCTACATGAGTGTCTTGGCTGCACCTGAAGATGCAGAAATGGGCCACAGGGACCTGGATAGGAGCATAGGCCAGATGGTTCTGGATCTGATGGGAGACCCAGAACACTTTCATATTCTGCCATAAAAGCATTTGTATTGTCTTGCAGAAAGGAACCCAAGCACACACGTTGCTAATAGCACCTCAGCACGCGCAAACTGCTAATAGCTTTCCTTGTTCTGAGTTAGCGCGTCAGCCCAGGTAGCAGCTGGCAGGTACAGTGTTAATACCCTGCAGACACTAACTAGTCTCCACATTCCAAGACTTACCTGAGTCTAGACACCTGGAGGATGAAGGGAGAGAGAGAGGGATGCTCATAAAGGGAACAGCACCAGTCCCTGAAGTGTGGCTGGCTAGCTTAGACCACCTGATCAGAGGGCAGGCTGAGTTCCCAATGACTGACTGCCTTTGTTCCCCTCCCTCCCTGGGAGCATGCTGGTTAGAAGTGAGAGAGAAGGCAGTTTTCTGAGGCATTAACTTGCTGCCTTCTCAGAGCCTTGCCCCTCTGCGTAAAGTGCAACTTACAGATTCAGTTCCTCTCTGTGCATTGACGTCTGTGGTTACAAACAGCACAATCCTCTGGTGTTCTAGTCAATGTTCTGTGGGATTCTAGAACACGTGGAACAAAACTCTGAGGTAAATATTTGGGCAACTGTGTCCCTGGGGTCAGAAGAGAGAGTATCTGAGGTTGCTGGCCACACTCTGTATCTTTCTTTTCTTTGTCTTTTTCTAATTTATTTATTTTTGAGAATTTCACACATAGAAGTACTCTATCTTCATCACTTCTGTCTCCTCTTCTCCAACACCTCTTGTTCCCCGACTCCCTTTCAAATTCATGACCACGTCTTCTTTAACTATTACTGTTACACTTATAGATATATATCCACATATATAAAACCTACTGAATCCATTTAGTGTTGCTCATGTGTACCTGTGTTTAGAGCTGACAGCTTGGGATTGGACAGCCCATCAGGAGTTTGTCACTGAAGAAAACTGATTCTCTCTCTCAGCAGCCACTGATCATCTGTAGCTCTGCATCTAGGGGTGGGACCTTGTGAAATTTCCACTATGTAGTAGAATATTATTTTAAGGTTACTTTTGTTTATGTTGCATTTATTTAACTCTGTGAAGCTGTGTTACTGTGCCTGTCTAAAACTCCTGATGGCCTAATAAAGAACTGAATGACCAAGAGCAAGGCAGAAGAAATGACAGGCAGGGCTGCAGGCAGAGAAGACATATAGAAGGAGAAATCTGGAAGGAAGAAGGAGCCAGAGAAGGAGGAGGACTCCAGGGGCCAGCCACCCAGCTACACAACAAGCCAAAGAATAAGAGTAAGACTTACAGAAGTAAGAGAGCAGGAAAAGCCCAGAGACTAAAAGTAGACAGGATAACTTAAGATAAGGAAAGCTGCCAAGAAAGGAGCCGAGCTAAGGCCAGGCATTTGTAATTAAGAATAAGCCTCCATTTGGGAGTTGGGTGGTGGGTCCCCCAAAAGAAAAGAGCCAAAAAAACAACCAATACACCCCTATCTTATTACAATAATTGACAGCAACTCAAAAGGCAGAGAACAAGTGACCATGGGGTGTCCAGCCCCAACTGATACATCTATGACAACACCGGCTGACACTTAAGGTTCAGGGAAAATCACAGAAGAGGGATGGGAACGGTGTAAGTCAGAGGACCAAGACTGCTCCTGCTAGATAGTGTCTTCTAGACACACCAAAACTCTGCAGCAAGGAAATCTCCTTTTGCACCTTAACGGATGTCTTAGTCAGCGTTCTATTGCTGTGAAGAGACACCATGACCATGGCAAATCTTATAAAAGAAAGTGTTTAATTGGGGCTTGCTTACAGTTTCAGAGGTTTAGTCCACTATCCCCATGGTGGAGAGCATGGCACACAGGCAGACAAGGCAGCTAAAAGTTCTACATCTAGATCCGAAGGCACCAGGAAGAGAGGAGCAGCTGAGAGTTCTACATCCCAATCTGCAGGCAATAGGAAGAGAGAGATTCTGGGCTTGGCATGGGTTTCTTCAAATCTCAAAGCCCACCCTCAGTGACACACTTCCTCCAACAAGGCCATACCTCCTAATCTTTTCAAATAATGCCCCGCCCTGGTGATCAAGTGTTCAAATCTATGAGCCTGTGGGGGTCATTCTCATTCAAACCACTATAATGGGGATTCAGGCTATGCTCATCAAAGAATTCTGAGCTTTAAAAGAAGTCAAAATATATTCTCAGTATTTATCCACTATGGAGTGAGTACTTAGTGAAAGCATTCTCCTATCCTGCAGACTGTCTTCTCTATATTTCTTGTTTCTTTTATAGACAGAAGCATCTCAGTTTTATGCAACCCCATCTACTTATTTTTTTATTTATCTCCTGAGCTATTGGGGTCCTTTGCAGAAGGACTTTGCCTATACCCAGACCTCAAAAGTGTTTTAGGTCTCACACTGAGTTCATTTTGATTTTTTTGTGTGTGAGAATTTTAGTCTCCTACATGTGGATGGCCAGTTTTCTTAGCACCATATATGATACTCACAACAGCCTAATTATGGACAATCTAGATGCTCATCAACAGATAAATGGAAATCTGTGGTATACATACATAATGGAATATTATTCAGCTGTAAAGAAGATGATGGTGTCATTTGCAGGAAAAAAAATGGTTGAAAGTGGAGATCACTGCTATGTGAAATAGGTCAGACTCAGAAAGAAATATCACACATTTTCTGTCATATGTGGAAGCTAGAGAACAAAACAGGAGGCACATTAAAGTAAGCATGAAAACGCTAAGATGTAGAAGAATAGAAAGGGAGCTAATAAAGAGTACTAGGGAGTAAATATGGCCTTCGTGCATCGGATTCATATATGGGAATATCAAGGAAGCCCTGCTGGGTACAGTCAGTGCAAAACCAGTTTAAAGAGAACAACTCATGAGGACAATGGAACAGAGACCCAGTGGCCCTGTCAACAGAGTATATGCCACATGGTCAAAAGGTCCACCCCAAGGCACAGTGTATGGTTTCTGTGGTGAAGCTGGCTCTCTCTTACAAGGCAGGTACCCCATGCCGTCTGTGCTCATACTAGAATGGCATGAGGCACAGGATGTGAAGGGTGTTGCACAGACCTGGAGGGCACTCCTGAGAAATGCCACGTGGAATCTGGGCTTCAAAAAAGATGTACTAAAATGACCCCAGGTGGGATGGAGGGGGTCATGGCTCACTGAACGATGTTTCTGATTTCTAAGCAAATATTGAGGGTGCAAACATGTCAACAGTCGCATTCTTGTTGAAAGGGTCATCACCAGCAGCTCAAAAGGGCCAAGCCATGCAGGCCAGGGTTGAACACAAATAAGTGGCCCATTCAAAGGAAAACCGCAGGTTCCTAATGGCCGCCAGAACAAAGCTGCAGCGTCCTGTGGTCGTAGCTCCTTCTATCCCCATTCTCTTAAAAATAAAAAGGTTGATACAGAAAAAAACAAGCAATATAAACAGGTATTACATGTTCTGAGGACAATGACCACCCCTCAATTGTCCATATCCTGATCCCCAGATCCTATGAACAAGTCAGCTGCCACAGCAAAAGGGACATGGGTTGCAGATGAAGATCATTCGGCTGACCTTGAGACGAGAGAATCATCCTGTGAGATGCCAGAGGGAAGCAGATGAGTCAGAATCAGACACTGATGCCGGGCTCTGAAGGTGGAAGAGGATGCCCCAGGTGGGGCAGTAGCCAGAAAGGTGAGAAAATGATTCTCCAAGTGGTGCCTCCAGAAGAAGTGAGTCTCAGTCACATCCCACTTTAGCCCCAAGAGGCCCATGTGGACTCTGAGCCTAAGAGCCAAAGTAACAAAATGGCCTTATCTGAAGTGATGGCACTTGCCACAGTGCTTGTGAGAGCAGCCATGGGAAGCTTGAACACATTTCCGAACCCTTGCAGGGAATGAACTCCCTCCACCCCAGCCCTAAAAAACATGATCAAGGCTGGTCTTCTCCAGGAGATGTACTGGTCCCTAGTGTCCTAGACTCAAATCCAGAGCCCCCAGCCACTGCCTGACAGTGGCATCCTGGACTCTCTCCTGGCACAGGCTCTCTCTGACCCTGTGTTCTTGCTAAGAGGCTGGGCTGAGCTCCCATTCCAACCTGTTTACAATGAACCCAACAACCAGTCGGGCGCAGAGAGCAGGAAAGGGATGGCACTTACTGCAATAACATCTTCCAGCCGCCACTTTGCTTCTGTTTGTGCCAGTGTTTAAATTGAACATACACTTCTTAAAAATTCTATTTGCATTATCATATCGAGCGACCATTCCCTGGAACACCATAAAACAAACATTAATTAGGGCTCCAATTGTTGCAGTCTCCTCCAAGCTCTCAGCCACACAACATACTTTCATCCTGGGACTCTGGTCTGAAGACAGTTGGGCCAGAATCAAGCAGTACATGGCCAGAGTGTGATCACACCAAGTGACCACTCAGCTTCCATGTCCATCACAGCCTTACACCCAGACACTGCCCAACTCCGAATCCCACCTGCTCTCCTAAGCCACAGGATAGTTAGTACTCAGTACTCAAAGTCAAAAGCCACTTCAAGAAACAGATGTAGGACTGAGAAGGTTGGGGGCTTGCCTGACAATCTGGTTTCTCATCTTTTTTTTTTCCCCCAGACAGAATTTCTCTGTGTAGCTTTAGAGCCTATCCTAGAACTCACTCTGGAGAACAGGCTAACCTCAAACTCAGAGATCCACCTGCCTTTGCATCCCAAGTGCTGGGATTTAAAGTGTGCACCACCATCACCCAGCCTGATTCCTCATCTTTAAGCACAATGTGAAATGAACAGCTTAGCCTGGTTTTTCTAGTAGTTCGAAGTCACCTGACAGCTTCTCCCTAACAGGTCCTAGCCCCACTAGTGAGAGCACCAATATGGGGACTGAAGCCATACCTCCAACATCCCCGAGACCTTGACTTATAATACTTGTTGTTTTAAGTGAATAATCCAAGTGACTTCAAAGTGGGCCATCTCCAGCACCACCTTAGGTCATGTCTGTGTGACCCCAAGGCCCATCCTAGAAGGTACTCAAATACTCATATGCTCACATGCTCACACACAGAGCTGTTCAAGAGCTGAGAGGTGACAGCATGTGCAGAGCATCCAGGAAGGAAAGGAGATCTGGCCCTAGCCTGCCCTGAGGTCACGTGGTACGGGCCCGGAGGCAACACTCCATCCAGAAGAAAGACTGGAAGCTCCAGGAGACACAAAGGCCAGCCACAAGGGCTGGCATCCAGGCTCTGCAGCTCCTGCCCCTCACATGTGTGCAGCTGGTGCGGAGCCTGGAGGCACCAAGTGGCACTTCTAGTTGAGTCCTGAGGCTCCATCCAAGACACTGAAGCACGGTTGCCAGCACATTTGCCTAGCTCTCTATCCTGGAGTCTTATCCCCTGATGGGAAGCAACTTAGGGGAGAAATAAATTTATTCTGGGTTACAGTCCATCATTGTGGGGAAATCCGGGCAGGAACTTGAAGCAGCTAATCACAGTGAAGAACAGAGAGAAATGACTGCATGCATGCTACTTGCTTGCACTCAGATCCGTCTCTCCACTCGTACACAGTTTAGGACACCCTGCCTAGGGGATGGTGTCACCAACAGTGGGCTGGGTCTTCGCACATCAGTTAACTCAATTAAGACAATCCCCTCTAGAAAC